>JANZLX010000004.1:13489122-13500227 GCA_025531955.1 Erythroxylum orinocense | reverse complement strand
ACAAGTTTTGTTTTAAGCGAAAGAATTTTTCAAAAAGGGGTTTAACGAAAAGTTTACCACAATTCAACCCCCTTCTTGTGCATCTATCTATCATTACTAAGTATTGTATTAACGTGTGATTCACTTCAGTCTATTCTCGTGACTTTAACAGATGTATGGAATTGGTTTTTGACAAGGTTGAAGAAGGTCTGAAGTGATTCAACAATTTGGCATTTATGTTTAAGGAAAAAAAAGTCTACATATTTTTGTTGAAATCATCCACAATGGTCAAAACATAATGGTTATCATTGATTGAAGCATATTTGTAAGGACCCATAAACATGAACAAGTTAAAAACATTCAATTGAATGAATGGTACTGGTTTGAAAAGGATGTCTACTTTTTTTTGGACAAATGACAGATTTCACTTGGATATCTCCTTTCGGTAAAAAGATCTTTATTCCATTTAAATTATTCATTAAATAAATAGATGGATGTCCCAATCGTTGATGCCAAGGATCAATGGTATTTACAGAGTTAATGTAAAGGCTTGGATACAATTTTAAGGTGTATTATTTTATGCTTGCAGGATGATAGGATTTGGAATCTAGAACATACAACTAGCCTATAACTTACCCTATTGCAAGCACTTCATCAATCATTAAGTCCTATATTATGCTAAAAATAGGTTGGAAGTTAAATTTCACATAAACTGTAATGTTGAGTTTATTGACAAATAAAAGATTGAATTTGAATGAAGGAATGTATAAGCAATCAGTTATCCTTTCGTTTAGTTGAACATCACCTATGTGATGAACAAGCTTAATGGATCCATCTAGTAGATCAACAGGTGTAAAATTAGTTACAATAGTCAGGTCTTTCATCAATTTCAGGTTTACACACATATGGTTTGAGGCTTCTGTGTCAACTATCTAAGAACCAAACTCTATTAACTCAAGTGAACTAAGAATATGATTAAGATCCACGGTTGCAAAATCATCAAAAAGTTAGAAATTCACTGCTCGTTGTTTAGACTCCACTTTTCCTTTTCCTTTAAAGAACTTGTCAATCTCCTATTGTGTCATAAATGAAACATTTTATTTCCAATCTCGATCTAAAAATGTTCCATTTACTTCATCTGCTTCGTTAACCAGATTCACATATGACTACCTTCTTTGTTCTTCTTTTCCTTCAAATCCTTAAACCATTCTAGATAGCCATGAATTTTAAGACAAGTTTCTTTCATATGTTTATCCATATTACAATAATTACAATGTAGCTTCAATTTATCAATTGTTTCTTCCCTCTTCATTGCTGATTTTCATGCACCTATTCCTCTTTTTTGCTTGCTTGTGATCTAATCATCCTTTTGATTTCTACTTCATCTGTTAAACTTATGCTTACTTCTTTTTGTTTCACAAATCTCAACACTATTGAATTTGCTTTATTTATACTAGGCAATGGATCCATAATCAAAATTTGATTTCTAACACTATTGTAAATCTTATTCAATCCCATCAAAAGTTAATTTAACTTGTTTTTAGATTCAAGTTTTGCAATTTTTTTCCCTACTCCACATTTACATTAAAGAAGTGGCGTTAAGCATATTAGTTCATCCCATAACTTCTTAAAATTTGAGAAATAGTTAGCCACAGATAAATTTCCTTGAGATATTGAACTTATCACTCGTTGAATTTGGTATAGTAATGGACCATTGCATTCTCCATATTTTTCCTCTAGTTTTACCCACAGTTCTTTACAGAAGTTGTGTATAAGAATGCTTCAACAATATCTTTGGAAATTGAATTCAAAATCCATAAAAGTCACTAAGCAATGCACTCCACACCAATGCTCAAAATCTAGCAATTTATCATGTGTTTTCTCATACCTTCCATCGATAAAGCCAAGCTTGAGCTTAATTCCCATCGCTATTTTCATGGATCTACTCCACGACAGATAATTGTTTTCATTTAGTTAAGTAGTGACCAGAATCACTCTTGGATGATCAGATCTTTAAAGCTGCATTGGATTTGGTTCTCTCATATCCTCAGCCATTGATGTTGAATTTAAGAAGAAAATGGTTATGGTGTAAAAGATATTTCACGAAACTCTTTTCGACTCTGATATCATTTAGAAAACCAATATCACTTATTGCTTTATTATTTATGATTATTGTGTTTATATGCAACAATAAAATAGTTATTTGTATTACAAACTTAGTCTCCATGTTGAATTAAATTACAAAGAAACCTATGTTGTAGCTAAAAAACTATCAACTACTAAAGACTACTTATTTGTTCAGCTCTATACAGCTTCTACTTCATACGCTACAACATATCATCAATCTGTAGCTGTAATAGAACTATAACAGTAATTCAATTCTAACTATTTGATTTCTTCCACTTCAAAAGGACTTGAAACCTTTTTTGCCTTTTAATAACTTATGTACAAACACAAATATGTACCTGGATAATGTATTTAGTTAGTCTGATGTTGAATTAACCATGTGAAAAACTTCATCATTCATATATATAAAAGCATGCAGTCAGCTTCAATGCTCTCCTGTAGCGTTCTCCAAAATGATCACATAAGGAATTGTAGGCACAATGAGCAGAAAGGTGTAAAATCATATCGAACTCGTAGTATTACTAATATCTTGATAGTCCTCTGGTGAAGCGGGTTGTGTGATGTTGGTCTAAAGTTGCATGTACACTTGTACGCCACGTTTATCAATGCTATTATGCACCAGCAAACTTTGGAGTTCAGATCTCCTATCCAATATTACGGTGTCTTATTGTGTCCAATAAATCTCAACCATCCATTCATGTGGGACCCGCGTGGGACTTGCAAAATAAATGACTGAGATTTTATGAGACAGAATAAGACATAGTAAAACTGGATAGAGGATTTGGACTCCAAACTTTGGTGGCCAACAAAATCACAAGAAAAGAAATTAGAAATATCTTTCTTATTGCAAATTATTAGAAACATAATCCAATGTGGAGTCAACTGATATACAATCACTAGCCCTGAGCACCAACTACTAGCTATAATTCATTAAACGTTTTTACAACTTTAATGTATCTATTTTTTATTGTATTAAAAGCTGATTATAAAAATACAATTGATAAAATGAGAAATAAATTCCTTTACTCATCAAAACATAAATAATTTTTAAGCTGGAAAATCTTAAAATATTTATAGAAAAAAAAAGAATGGAGCAGGAGACAAGAGGTGAAGAAAGGCATGTGAGTACGTAGATGCAATGGAAGGGAAGAGAGTGGGGCCATGTGAAGTTGTTGGTTTCGTACAGGGACTTTGTCGCCCTGTTGTCCACTCCCTTCCCATATATGCCGCTGTAAGCTATCCCACCTTCCCTGCCTATTTTTCTTCATTAAACATAACATCTATGATGTCTCTGCAAATTATTAAAAATCTCTTCCTCACCTTCAACAATCTTTTGTGTGGTTTTTAATTTACTCTCTTAGATAAGAAGATCACTTATGTATTATCATGATGCTTGTTTCCCCTACAAAAAAGTCGTAGGAAGCTTAGGTGAGATATATTTATGCAAATGTGGACTTCCAAGTTGTCAAAATTGAATTACAATTGTCAAGAAACAATCATTACACTAATAGTGTTTCTTTGCCTTTTTTTTCCTTATTTTTAATTATCGTTGTTATTATTGTTATTATTATTATTATTTCAATAATTGATAATTATGATAGGTGTAATGCTAGTAGCTGGTAAGTATTTCTGACAAGAAAGTGGCTATATGTATCTAATTATGGCTCAAATCATTTAGAATCCGTTATACAATAATAACAATAATAATAATAACACTTAATAGGAATCCAACTGATACGTAAACTAGAAGGTCTACTAGCATATAGTGTTATCCCTAACTAGTTTAGAGGCTATTTTCAATTGACCTATATAAAAGAGAGAAAAAGGGAGAGAAAGAACAAGAAAAAACAAAAAAGGATGATGATGATGATGATAAGAATAGGAATAAGAAGAAGAAGAAAATTAATATAATAATAATAATAATAATTAAAATAACAACAACAATAACAATAATAATAATAACTAATAAACCAAGTTAGGTAAGAAAAAACAAAAACTTAGGCTAAATCTCTAAGAGATAAGTACTACTTATTTATAAGTTTAAGTTAACTACAATATTTAGAATCCGTTTTATATAGAACAATATGAATAAGAGGTTGATAGTTGTGGTCATCATCATCCTCATCAAATATATGGTAGCTAGCTACACTGTTTCTTAAAGCTCTAAAGTTTCTTCTATGCTTGGATTTTCATGCCAGTAATAGCAGGCCCGTAATAATTAGTCCTTGAAAGGTAGAATGAGTTATTATTTTAATGTGAAATCATTTCCTAATTAAGTTAATCACTTACCTGAAAAGGGCTATATTGTAAAAAAAAAAAACTAAAAACCACTAAGTAATATCATCTATTTAAGTTCTAAAGATTATATGCAAATGGGATTTCATATGAACTATTAAAAGTTGAATCCTTTTACATTGTCATTAGAGCCATTTTTTTAAGTTTTAAAGATCATACACAAATGGGACTTCATTTGAACTACTAAAAGATTAACTCTTTTACTTGGACTTTTCACTTGCAGTTACAAACATTAATCTGTGATGAGTAAGAAATTTTGTGAGTGTATGTTATTATTTTTTAAGTTCATAATACAACAGATGACACTGTAAATACATGTATGACATTGAAGAATAAGATGTTAATCTTGATAGAGATGAGACCTGTAGAACTATATGTATAACAAATATAACAAAAAGTTATTTACCTGACAAGCATACTCCTTAACAAACTCTAGAACTATATAACAAGCATAACAGTAAGTTGTTTATATGATAAACACAACCTTAACACCTCCAGTCAAACCAATGGTGTATGAGCAATGACTTAGAGAAGAGATGCTCAAATTGTTACCCTCAAGGCTTGGTGAAGATGTCATTGTTACCTAGCATAACCTTTTCTCCTATAAAGTGATAGTCCAACTCAATATATTTTGTACAGGCGCGAAAAATTGGATTAGAAAATATGCATATTGTACCAATATTATCACACTATAGAATAGGCTTTGTAAAACCCAAAATACCAAGTTCTTTTAGAAGAGATTGCACTCATAAAAGCTCAGCAATTGTATTAGCAATTACCTTTTATTTATTCTCAGATGAGGATATTGCAATTGTTGGTTACTTTTTGTTACTCCAAAAGATTAAAGACCTAATAATATAGATAGCATATCCATTAGTAAACTTGCGATCACTAGGACATCAACCTCAATCACTATCAAAGAAGAATTATATTATTATTGTTGTCTTTACCAAAGAAAAGTTCACGATGAATAGTATGCTTTACGTATCAAAATAGCCTTTTTTCACTATTGTCCAGTAGAAATCAATTGGTCAATACATAAATTGACATAATCTATTAATAATGAAAGCGGTGTCAGGCCATTTTGTAATCCATCCATATTTTTCTACAAAATTGAGCATTTTAAAATAAATTCTCATTCTCTCAAATTAATGGCGGAGATGTAGAAATGGGTGTAAGACAGGCATTCACATCTTACAAACTGTCTAATAGGTCATGAACATATTTTTGTTGATTTAGTTAAACTCCCTTTGAAGTTTATGTGACTTGTATACCAAGAACACATTATAACCAATTAATATCTTTGCTAGGAAATTTATATTTAAGTTAATCTAGAAATTGATCAATTAATTTCAAGGAAGTAATGATATCATCAACATAAATCAACATCAACATAATTTCTTAACCTTACTAAAAATAAAAAGAGAGGCCTATGCTTTTCTTACCTTGAATTTGAAATTATGTAAGAAAGAGTTTAATATATTAAAACTAAGTAAGATATGCTTGTTTCAAGCCATAAAGAGATTAATACAAACAATGTACACAACCTTCCTTGTCTTTGTTAAAGAATCCTTGTAGTTGTTTCATAAATATAGTTTCATTAAGATTTCCATACAAAAAGTTATTAAAAAGGTCTATTTGTTGAAGATACCAATTACATTTAGTAGCAAGAGCAATGATGATATACATTATTGTTGCTTTGATTACTAGACTAAATGAATTTCCATAATCAAGATTATATTATTGGTTACAATAAGGAGGGTTTTGAAATGAGAAATAGAGTTATGTGGGTTGTGTTCAATTTTATGTACCCATTTATTGTCAATAATGTTATTTCCATAAGATTAGGGAATAAAAGACTAGGTTTTATTCTCCACTAAAGCATTATACTCATTATGTATGGTAGCACTCCAAACTTGACGTTTGTTAGCTTGGGAGAAAAGAGGTGGGTTCGGTTTGGGGGATTGGTTCATTTTTTAAAGCAGAAGATTAAGTCAATAATGGAACATGTCTTTTTATCAGTGTTTTGAAAACCGGACCGTACCGAGTAGTTGGACCGAAGAATTGGTGACCCGGAGCAAGAAACAGCCCGATTAAGCCCTTATTTTTTGTGAGTGATTGACTCAGTCATTTTGCAGTTGGATTAGTAAAAACCTCTGAATCGGTTTGTGTTGTGTTGGTGAACTTTAAAAAAAAACTATGTTTTAAAGTTTGAAGGTTTAAGTTAAGTTTATAATTAGATAAAAAATTAAATAATATGTTTAAAAATTATCTTATATATATAATACATAAAATAAAAATTTATATATTTAATTATTTATTAGTCACCGGTTCGGTCATGGTTGAATTCCAGTTACATCATTGACCCTTAAATCAGTTGCTTCTTTGGTTCAGTCACTGGTCCGGTTTTAAAAAACATTGCTTTTTATGGTGGATGTTATAAATGTGATAGGTTGGTGGATTCAGCTTAAGGACGGATAAGGATAAGATGAAAAATCAACTACTAGGTTTAATCCTTGAGAAGTAGCAGATGGAGGTGAGTTTGTAGGTAATAGACATGGATTTGAACTTGGAGTTGGTGAAGAAGGTGTAATTGGTAGAGATAGGGAGTAGGAGAAGAAGATAATAAGTAAGAGATAAAAGTTATACATGGAGAGGGTAAACGAATATGAATTGATATCAGCTTCAACCAATGCTAATTATCCTTTTGAACTGAATGAGAAACAGAAGAGTTTGGCTTGAGGATGTGACTTTGACATGTAAAAGCGTTTCATTAAATTTGACTTGTTGTTCTAAAAAAATTAGTTAACATTCCATTAGTAAGAAAATAAGTTGTATCAAAAGCATATAACCAGTATTTGAAGTCAAAGGAGCTATATGCTAATAGAGTCAAATCAGTTTAATAATATTAAGAATTTTTGTTCAATAATTTCATTTTACTAGTGTGTATATATGGATAAGTAATTATGTGAATTATATGATTAGAAGTAAAGAATTTGTTAAAACAATGATATTCATCAACACAGTCCAAATGGAAAGAATTAATAGCTATATTAAATTTCTATTTAACGATGGGTTTAAAATTGAGAAAGACATCATAAGCATCTCTTACTTCCAAAAAAATTATCACACCAAATTTTTAAGATATTGAGACCTCATAAAATTGAGAGCACCAAGGTCTAAAGTGATAAGTGTCTTTGTACGAGTGTTAGTGATCCAAGTTTAAATTACAGAAATAGTAGATTATGGAACATGTTATTGCAAGATTAATTAAGAGGTATAAGGCTGTTGATAACCAATACTAACTTATGGAGAATTGGATCTAAAATTTGATGAACTTTAATTGAATTTGATAATGACATGTTGTTACCCTTCAACATTTATTTGGTTATGAAGGATAGACATTAAAATTTGAGAAAAAGTGTTGTTTTGATCTTAAGATTATGTATGTTATGGATGTGTTATTGGTATAAGTAAAAGGGTGGCTTGTATGCAATATTGGTCAAATAAGACCCAAATAAGTAATTTTTGTTCAACAACTTATGAGCAGTAAGCTAACTGTGAATTTCATTGAATGTAATAAGTGTAACCCACAAATTAAGTTTAACAACAATTTCTCAAAATTTAGATCCAATTTTATAAAAAATAATAGCATTCAACTTGGCTAGTATTAATGATTAACTTGTTTTTTTCAATTCGTCTACAAGATATTTAACTTTAAAAAGATACCAAATAATAGAAACACCATTATTCTTAAGTTTATTAAGTAGTATATTGTTTGATTTGAGAGATAGTTTTAAAGAGGTATCAGATAAAGTCATCTAAGTGGCTTGAGAAGTCGCAAGTCTAATAATATATGGGAAGACCTCTTAAGTTAAAAAGGAAAGAATTTGTGAAAGCAATATTTGATATTTTTGAAATCATTCTTGATAGGCTAGATTTTTAATAAGAGAGTATCATTGTTTATAACTGCTGAAGGAGGTGGTGATTTAGTGCCATCATTAAAAGTCATTAAATTTTGAGTATTTAATTAGAGAAATAAATGTGTTTTCCAAACTAAGAAATTTCTAGAAGTTAATTTAGTGATAAATTTGAGTGAATTAAGGTAATGAAGGAGGAACAAAAAATGGAAGAATAATTTGTATATTTGTATTTGAAATTATTTTACTCTTATACCATGTGAAAAAACAAAAAAAAAATTGTGTGTATACATTATTATCTCTAAAGGTCATGATACAATAAATGGCACTATATATAAATGTATTATAGCAAAGAATAGGAAATTACTCTAAATAGAGACGACAACTATAGATAGAGATAAGACCTATAAAACTATATAACAAACATAATAAGAAGTAGTTTACATGATAAACAAAATTCTTAATGACCTATATAACTATATAATAAACATAAAAAGAACTTATTTATATAATAAGCATAATCACTAATATAAACAAATGAAAATGTAATTTCACAGATATTTAATATTCTCATATACACACACAATATAAGAAAGAGTTAAATTAAAAGAGTTAGATTTACTGGAGAATCTCCATATCAAATTCTAGTAATGATAATAATAATTCTAATTTTAAAATATATATCAAATTAATAAACAATAATTTTTTAAAATAATGAATGTCTAGTTATAAAATTAAAATCAATTTACAAATATTGAAGATGATTAAATAAACTTCAGTTATTTTAAAATATGTGCATGTTAAATGTCTATAATATTTTAAGCTATACATTTGGTTCAAATATATTAAAATATTTTTAATTCTTAATGTATTTACTTATTTTAAATTTTGTGTACATCAAATACTAGATAATAAATATTTGTTAACAAAATTAAATCAACTTACAAATATGAAGATGATTACTTATTAATAAATTTTAATTATTTTAAAATACGTGCACAATAAGTATTGATAATGCTAAAATTATACATTTTGTAACTATAAATATTTAAATAAATTATCACATATCTAAGTACATTTGGTGAAATTAAGATATATGTATTCTCATTAATGTACTATTATTTACAACATTCATATATGGTAAATCATTAAAAGAAACTATTTTTATTATAAGTTAACATATATCATATAAAGTATTATATAAATATACTTTTTAATATTTATTTATAAGAAGATTACTGCATTAATTAAAAAATGTATTTATGACAAGGGTGTTGACGTAGCGAAAACAATCCGAAACAAGGGTACAACTCGATACGTTGATTCGAATCACAAATACCAATAACAACACTATTTACCTGTTGATTGAACAAGAATGCTAAGAAATAGGGCAAAAAAAGGCACACAACCCTCAAGGTCTATTATTCATCAAAACGGCGAAATACATAGTTTGGGAAACTTAAATAGTCAAGCCCTAAAAATCACCTAAAAGAGCAAAATACTAAAATATCCCTATTATGAAAATAGATAGAAAAATATGAAAAACACAACGAGTAACGCTAAAAGTGGACATTCCTATTAAAAGTTATGACAAATCAAAAAGTTACCAAAAATAGAAAAAATGCGAAATTAACTCTGAAAATGAAAAATTTTGACCATTTTTGAAGTCGACAGAATTACAACTGCATTTTGTCAAATCTGTCTAGATATGTGCATGCTATCTCTTAGACTACATCATTCTCCCTAGGGTGGACAAAATTCTCCCTCGATTGTCATCATACGACAAATCACCATAAAAGGGAATCAAATGCTTCACATTGAACAGATAAGCCATATGAATATAACTTGGTTCAGACAGTAAGCATAAAGATTGATTTTCTTGATTATCTCCACAAGACCAATCTTTCGAGCAGATAGTTTATTGTAATCACCAACAGAAAAGTGATCCTTTAGCAGGACTACCCATACAAAGTCACCCACTTCGAACTCAACATGTCATCTCTTCTTATCCGAAGCCTCCTTGTACTTACCGGTAACCTTTAGTAGATTGCCATGAACAACCTTATGGACATCCTACAATCTAGTAACAAAATCTTCTACTTTCTTATGCTATTGGGACCCCATCTCGGGATCGGATCCCAACCGGAAAAATAAAAAACGGAATCACAAAAAACCAAAAATAAACGAACCAAACGAATGGATCGGAAGCGGAAACATAAGGTGGAAATCGAAAGAACGGAAATTAATCGGAGCGAAACGAATCGGAATCAAAGCTAATCCAACGGAAACATAAGTAAAATACAAAACGAAATCGGAAGCAAAGTGAAGACGAAGCAAACAAACTGTTCAATTAACAAAAGCAAAACGAAACGGAAGCAAGCAAACGGTTCGAAAGAATAGAAATACATGTCTGACATCCGGTAACGAAAATTTTCACAAAGCATCGCGTGAGGCGTTGGAAACCCTAAGACTAACCCATCATCCGAAATCCGGTATAAATTTTTTTTCTTTCTTTCTTTTTCATATTATTCAATCTTATTCAATACACAACAAAACCATACAATTTCCTTTTTTGGGAAAATCATCCTCAAGCAAATCTCAAATCGTAAAAACTTCTTATACATTCATACATATCCCAAAAAAATAATCTATTAGCCAAAAATCTTATTTGCCCGCTAATAAAAATCGGGCAGCATAATGGCAATACTTTAACAAAACCTAAAATCTGCAAAGAGATTTTGCACACTTCTATAATCCCAAAACCATCCATACACACTTCATCGG
>JANZLX010000004.1:13422317-13435672 GCA_025531955.1 Erythroxylum orinocense | reverse complement strand
AATAATAAATATTTTCATTACAAAACTGTAACTGAAGAAGATAAAGTTACATGTAAATACACTTGCTTTACAGGGCATTATATTTACATAACTCCAACACATAAGCCCCTATAAGGGCACAGGTTTAAGCCCCAACCACACTATCTGATGTTTTTAATAAAACAACTCATAAAATGCACAATATTTGGTTTAATAACTAAGGATGACAAATGTGGTCCAGTCCAGCCCTCCCGACTCAGCCTGGATTGACATACAAGATAGGTTGGCCTAATCGGGCCAAGGGCTGGGCTCTAATTGAGGTTGTTCCGGCCTAACCTAGCCCATGGCCCAACGGAGAAGTGTAAAACGTTGTCATTTTGATAAAAATGATATCGTTTTTTATTTTTTAAAAAAATATTAAAGTCCAGCTAGTGGTCCATTGGGTTAGGGCCAAGCCACGGGCCGATCAACCACATCCTGGCCTATTGCATCTCTATTAATAATATGACAACAAAAAGACATAGCATCTAAGTTGTTATTAAAACAACACGAACATATAAAACGACACACAATATTTGTCTTCAGTAAACAACCAAAACGACGTCGTTTTGTAAGAGGTCTTCTTTAACCTCCAGTTGGGTCAAACTAACCCGATTTGTGGCCCGTCGGATACTCAATAAAACTAAACCAGAAAACACCATAAAATTTGATTTTCAAATGTAGAAACACTTCCAAAACACTCAATAGAAGAGTTCTACCTTTAATCGAAAGGGAAAAGTTCAGAAACAACTCTAAATTGAAAATTTGTTAATATGAAAATTGAAATTCTCCAAAAACTCCAATAAAGCAAAGGTTAAAATGCTCTCATGTCAAATATTAGTCAATTCTAACATATATATTCAACAATAATATACGTTAGAATAAGATATAAAATAAATAAACAACAACAACGGTCATTATAAATCTTGTTAGATATAGAGATTAGGGAGGTCTAATAGTACGTAACCTTACCCTTAACTAGTAGAGAGTTTGTTTCTAAATGACCTAAATATATGAATGAAAATAAAAATAAAAATACTAAAAAAGAATATAAATAAAATATAAATAAAGAACCATAAGATTAGAAAAGAAAATAAAGAAAATAAATAAATAATGAAATAAAATAAAAATAAAAATATCTAGAGAAAATAAATAAATAAATGAAAATATATAATATATAATATTAAAAGAAATAAAAGAGATAAAAGAAAATAAAAATATTATTAAAAGTAAAAATCACAGTAACACTAATAATCATAAACATAATGATATTAATACCACTAAAGAGAATACTAAATATTCTAATAATAATAATAATAATAATAATAATAATAATAATAATTATTATTATTATTATTATTATTGTCATCATCATCATAATACTATTACGAGTAATACGTAATTAACAACCAGGCTAACTACAATAGTCAATAGGTAAAAGATATACAAGAGTTACCAAGATCTCTTTATGAGTGATCCTTTACCTGAATCCTTACACGCCAAAATTTTCTATTATGCAACAGGTCCTTGATAAAGTGCAACGTTTGTAAATCATTTCGCATATAAAATAAATGCAGAAGAAAAATGAAATACCTCCAGCCGTTATTGTTTGTGCTTGAGGAGTCTACATTATTGAAATTTTTTTAAGCTCTCAATTCCTAATTTAATGTTGTGTGTTTTTCATAAGAGAAAAGAAGCTTAGGGGACCCTAAAAATTTGCAAAAAAGCCTATATGAATGTACTCCATCAAGTACAGTATGAGTTACCACAAAACCAAGACATTCATACCCACTAATCTCATACCACAAAACCAAGACATTCATACCCACTAATTCATAACATTTGACCATTTATAACATCAAGAATATGAAAAGTTCCCACATTGCCTATTTCAATTGCGAGTAGTCTCCTAGGTCCGCCTCTTCCTCTAATGGAATTTTGTCCCTTATCAGTGGCAACAGAGGAAGTTGATTTACCAACAACTAGCATTATCACTAGTGATGACACATCACGCACAAGAAATATATATGAACCCAGATCCACAAATAAACCAAAATCACGTTCAATCAGTTACCTTAATCTTTAATCTATTTTTCTAGAAATTCAATCTGGCATTGATCGTCATATTTTCTCACACCTAAGTTAAAAAAAAAAAAAAGTAGGGCAAAAAGACAATCCAAGATTGCAGCAACTACAAAGTAAGGCAAAGCATGCGATTCAATGAAATTTTAAAAGAGATGAATGAATACGGCAAGTTTTTTCAAAAACATAACACAAGTGGCAAAGATTTAATTTTCCAAATGGTTCAAGCTAAAAGGGACATGCAATTTAATATTTTCGGC
The DNA here is from genome assembly GCA_025531955.1 of Erythroxylum orinocense. Taxonomy (NCBI): domain Eukaryota; kingdom Viridiplantae; phylum Streptophyta; class Magnoliopsida; order Malpighiales; family Erythroxylaceae; genus Erythroxylum; species Erythroxylum orinocense. Next base: position 13,433,312 of record JANZLX010000004.1, on the reverse strand, counting down.
CTGCATTATTCTAATTAGATTTGAAATATAAAATTAATATCTACTCTATTTAAATCTAATTATGTTCGTTCTTATAAATTAGTAATTAATTTATAATCAATATTTAAAAACATCATTCTAAATCTCAGTTCACTTTGGCCAAAGAATTCCTTAAATCAAAACTAATCAAGACTATTGAAGCATTCTTGTTAATTATTTTAAAGTGACAAATATTTTAATGACTCATTCAACTATTTCTATATAGTTTACACAATATTCAATTACTATCGATTGAGCTATCTAAATAAAATAGGTCATAAGTAGTATCAAAATATATTATTTTTCATATAAGATACATTGTTAATATTAAATCTGAAGATCAATTAAATAATTATCATAATGGAGAAATCTATAGGCATATAAAAAATGTTATGCTTGAGATCTTGATAGTCAAACCAGTTGATTGAACTTATTCTCTAATAAGCACTAACACATTTGTTTAATTATTTTCACAATTTAATTAATGAGATCAATTGTTTTCTTCATAAGAAATAAACACAATAAATATGCTGGACTTATCAGTTCATCTTCATGAAACTACAAATAGGAAAATTAAGGATAATATATAAATATAAATTGATTATCATAATTATGATCTTATTATAATTTTAATTGCTCAATATTTATCTTAACATTTTTACTTTGAATATTAGAATATCAAATATAATTAACAAAATATATAAAAATAAATAGTATCTTTATTAATTAAAATAATAACATCATATAGTAAATTACAACTAACTGACGAAGCCAAAATGGTCTGCTGCTTAGTCTAGTTATTAAACGTAAGCACGAATTCGTCAGATTGCAGCCTTTGTCTTGTCGATTTCAAATGGATCATGGTGTTGCGAATCAATCAGTTTTACTGACTGGAATTGCCCTCTGCACTTATTAAACACGCTTTGATTAACAATAACTAGACGGTTTGTTAACGAAGGTACTCAACACCAAAAAAGAAGTTATATGAGGAGCGATAATGATAATTATCTACACAAATGAAGTACTTAAATCCACATTAGAAGAAGGAAATTATGATTACTGTGGAAGCATAAGCTTAGCTGAGCTGACCCTTATCACATGGGATTCCACATGGGAAATGAGCCCTTCTACAAACCACAAGCCAAAAGTTGGAAATGAGTTTCAAAGAAGGGTCCTACTAATCTTTAAAATACCCACGTCACTCTCACAGACATCCACGTGGGACCTTGAGTCACGTTCCAAGTTCCTATCTAACATTCTAACTCCACGATCCAGCTCCACGTGGATTCGTTCTCAATATGCTCGAATCTCCTCTGTCGATTCCGGGTCCACGGTCTTCGTTACCGTCGGCTGTGGTTGTCTCTTCTTTGTCCCCCTGACAGAGAGCACCCAACTCGATCTGTCCCTCGTGTTACAAGCAACCGTATCCGTTGCTGTCACAAACTTTATTATATTAATTCCACGCGCCTTGATCTGACCTTCATCAACAGCAAGCAACTTGTCGCCTAGTCTTTGGTTCGTGTCATGGGCTTCGTGAACGGAGCGTGTGGGGATCAAAACACGCCTTCAATGAAATTCTTTCACGAAGACAGGAAGCCACCCAGACATTGTCTACCTTTAACTATCATCCCTATAAAACTAGTTGTCCAAACTCTACTTTCTCATCATTCAACGAGAGATTTGGTTCATCTTGATCGTTATTACAAGATTTGCCACGAAAATCATCTCAAGTTTCCTTCTCAAGCAAAATATTCGGAAAAAATGTTTTCGTCAATTCAGCTATAAGGATACTGGCGTGTACAGGTTCTAAAGGAAGGTACAGAATTTGCTGAGTTTGAAGGGAATCTATGGCTTTCGAGAGCGATCTCAATCTCAAGGCGACCGAGCTAACACTTGGTTTACCTGGTATTGATGTGCCCGAGAAACAGTCTAGTGCTAAAGCGAGAAACAATAAGAGGGCTGCACCAGAAACATCCGAGGAGTCAAGATCTAAGAGCAAGTCCATTGAGTGTAATTTCGGAAATGAAGACCAAGATTGCCATGCCCCTCCAGCTAAGTAAGATGTTTTTCCCTTTGATAGAAGATGTTTCCGGGCTCAAAGACTAAAACGTAATTGAGAATTTACAGATCCATGTAGTTGCTGATTTCATTTAGTGATAATGTGTTGGTTGATAATAATGGCAGGGCACAAGTCGTGGGATGGCCACCAATTCGATCCCACCGCAAAAACTCTTTGCAAGCCGGGAAAAACGAGGCTAATGGTGTAGGAATTTACGTGAAGGTTAGCGTGGATGGAGCTCCTTATCTGAGAAAGATTGATCTTAAGATGTACAAGAGCTACCCTGAACTCCTCAACGCCTCGGAGAATATGTTCAAGCTTACCATTGGTTAGTATACAGAAACCAATGACTTCTAAACTTTGAAGAGTTTATGAATATATTCTGCCACCTAGGTCCCTGATTATCCCGGCTCTAACGAATCTGAACGACACTCAGGCCAGTATTCGGAGAGAGAAGGTTATAATGGATCTAATTATGCTCCTACATATGAGGACAAAGATGGGGACTGGATGCTAGTTGGAGATGTTCCATGGGAGTGAGTTCCCATAGCCTACCCTGTTTTCATCTTGTATGGATTTGCTTGTTTAAACATCATTCAGAAACTTATACCTTTGTTCTTTAATGCAGTATGTTTATCTCTTCATGCAAGAAGCTGAGAATCATGAAAGGATCTGAAGCTAGAGGATTGAGTTGTTTGTGACGAGTGATTAGCCAAATCATGAGGAAGAAACAGAGATTCATACAGAATCACTTAGCTTGGGATCTGTCATTGGCGCACTGATCCCAGAAGTTGGACCTTTTAGAGATTATAGTAGGAGCAGAAACATATTGTTGAGATTGTTTTCCCCTTTCCTTTTCTTTCTCGAATACTTTGGTTGTTCTTGTTTATGGTTTTAGGATACCTTGAAACCAATACGGAAAATAGAATAAGAAAGTATATCGAAACTCCAAATTGCACAAAAGAACGATATTTGATTTACTTCCTCGCAAGATTTGATATGTATGGATAAACTGAAAGGAAATTATGTTGGATTTTAGAACGTGAAACTAACTAAAATAAAATAGAATAGAAAAGAGATAATGTGAAAGGTAATTTTATTGATTGGTCCTCTTTAATGAAGGCTTAAATATATAGATAATATAGATAATAAGATAACAAACTTAGCTAATATTTAGATACGCAAACAAGTCAAATTCAAAAGTTTAAATCTTTACTATTTAACAACTTTATCTTAATAGATAAAATTTTATCTTTTAATAAATATCTTATCTTTAAATAAAAACTTTATTTTTAACTTTGAATCAATCTTTCAACATCTTCTCTTGATTTAAAGTTGCAGAAAATTCAAACTTTATGGAGTACATCTCTCCAAAGTACTTCTCTTCACTGTATGATGCACTTTCTCATCACTGTCTTCAAATTTGTGTGATGCACTTTCTCATTACCATCTTCAAATTTGTATTATGCTCTTTCTCATCATCTTACCATTATTGAGCACTTCTCTCAACTAATTAAAATAGATTCTCTTCACTGTATGATGCACTTTCTCATCATCTTATCATTGTTGAGCACTTCTCTTAACTAATACAAAAAAGAGTTTTTCTTCAACCATTTCAACTAAATTTGCATGTTCTTTTGTAAATCTGCAATTCTTTTGCAAATGACCAAATCGTTTACAATTATAGCATTGAGGCTTTCCTTTGAGCCAATAATATTCCTCTTCATGACCCGGCTTCTTGCAATTTGTACATTAGAAACCTTTCTTCTTCGATAATGGAACCTTTGCTAGATAGGCTTCCTCCACCATTTTTTTCACTTTCTTGCTTTTTCACTTAATTACTTATAGGCCTCTCAAGGATCTAAAGTTCTGATACCATATTGGATTTTAGAATGTGAAACTAACAAAAATAAAATAGCATAGAAAAGAGATAATGCAAGAGGTAATTTTATTAATTGGTCCTCTTTACGTTGACATGAAGGCCTAAATATATAAAGAATGAAATAACAAACTTAGCTAATATCTAGATAAATATTACACAAAAAAATCAAATTCAAAAGTGTAAATCATAACTTGATAACAACTTTATCTTAATAGATAAAATTTTATCTATTTTATCTTTTAACAAATATCTTATCTTTAAACAAAAACTTCGTTTTAAACTTTGAATCAATCTTTCCAACAAATTACACAATTTTGGAGGAACTACGTAATACGATATCCGAAGCAGAATAGGTCCATGCTTTTGTTAGCCAAGACCAAGCCATCTATTTGACAGAAACTACCATAGCTTCCACAACAACAGAGGACAAAGGTTTTCTCGAGTCTAATAAGGACTGACATGCACTATGCAAGAACTAACATCATCTTTAGCTCAAAAAATGAGATTCTCTGGAGAAATTCCAATACAACTTTCTCAGCTTTTTTAAAAATAACTTTCTCATACTTGTGTGACTAACCTATGATCAAATTGACGCAAGTATGGTTACATGGGCTGGCTATCTTCTAACACAACGACCCAAGACAAAGAATTATCTTTTATGTAAATATATCAATGGGACTTTTAATCCTATTGAAAGGAAATATCCTATCTATGAAAAGGAAACACTTATATGTATTAAAGCATTAAGAGCATAGAAAGTTGATTTATTACCTGTCGAATTTCATATTCAGACAGATTCGAAGTATATTGATTGTTTTTTTAAGTTGTTAATTAAACCTAGATTAGAGCAAGCTTTCACTTCCATCACTCGAGAGGAGCAGCACTTTAGAGGAGATCTCGAAACTTAATTTCAGAGTTTTATAGAAGTCGACACCTACCATAATGAAAAATAGTAAGAAACAAGTTGTCTATGTTGGACATGCATTTTCAATAAGTTTTTATTTATTTTTAAACTGGTCTTTACGAGTTAGTTTCTGTGACAAGCTGTAAGTGGGCATGTTTTCTTTTCAAGAGTTTAGAAGTGTTAATCATGGTTTATTGGGTTCTATTTTCACTTAATTTGTTATGTTTATTGTCTATTTAAAGGCTCAATTACATCAATAAAAGTGTAAGAGAATTTGCAATCATTTCCTTCTCTTGTATTTTCTATTAGTTACAAACTTTTATTAATGGTATCAAAGTCAATGAAGGTCTTGACATACTGTTTGTTCCATAATGGGCCTATCATTTAAGCAACTGGAGAAGGATTTGGAATTTGTATGGAGCAAGTGACCTAGCAGTATTATTTGTCCCATGAGAGGGCCTATTTATTCTTAATCAGAAGTTAAACCATGATAAGGATTGTTTACGTACCTCTCTAAATTGCCCAAGTAAAAGGGGACTCATATGTTATGTGGAGTGTTGAGAATACTCAAATGAGAGGTTCCACATCAAAGAAAGAGGGGAAATAAGAGTAACATATAAGCATAGTAGGCTACTCCACCTATAGTCAATAGGTTTTAGGATGGAACCTCACTTGAGCTTGTGTGTGGTCTAACTTTCCTTATCGTGTAGGCCCGTAATATTAGGAATACCTACATGTGAGTGTCCCACATCAAAGAAAGAAGAGAAAAAAAGATTAATATATAAGTCTAGTGGGTTACTCCACCTATTGCCAATTAGTTTTAGGATGGAACCTCATTTGAGCTTATGTATAGTCTAACTTTCTTCATCGCATGGGCTTGTAGGTCTATTGTAAATTTGATTTTTTTCAACTTGGGTAATCTGGAGAAGTATATAAATAATCCTCATTAGGATTGGACTTTTGATTGAGGTCAAATAGGCCCCCTCTTTGGGCAAACAATACTATTAAGCCACTTGCTCTATGCAGACTTCAAATCCTTCTCTAGTTGCTTAAATGATGGGCCCCCTTTGGGACAAACAATATGTCAAGATCTTTATGGGCTTTGATACCATGTCAAATTTGCAATGGGCCTACAGCTCACACGAGGTGGAAATTTAGATCACACACAAGTCTAAGTAAGATTCTATCCTAAAACCAATTGACAATAGATGGACTAGCCCACACAAGGTGAAAAGTTAGATCACACACAAGTCTAAGTAAATTCCATCCTAAAACCAATTGAATCACATGTGGGTATTCTCAACACTCCCCATTTCTTTGATATGTGGAGACAAGAAATCATTCTCCAAGCTTGATGAATCATTCAAAACGACTATCAAGTTTGGAGACAATTCAAAGAAAGCTGTAGTCGACATTGGGATAATATCCATCCAAACGATCAAAAACAACACCCATAAAATTTCTGATGTTTTCTTTGTGCCTGATTTGAAGACAAAGTTTATTAATGTGGGCCAGCTACAAGAGAATGGCTATGAAGTCACCATTAAAGATGGTCTATGCTAAGTCCGTGATGATGAGATGAGCTTTAATGCTCAAGTGAACATGATAGAGAATCGCTTGTTCCCTCTATATCTATGTCACACCACACAAGCTTGCTTCTCAATTAGTGTGGAAGACATGGAATGGTTATAGCATTTTCGCTATGGTCATTTGAACTTTAGAGGATTGAAAATGCTACAACAAAAGAACATGGTAACTGGTCTTTCCTAATTCCCAATTCTCGTCGGTGTGTATAAAGAGTGCACAATTAACATGCAACCTCAGAGTCCATTTCTTCATGGGAAATCATAGAGAGCAAAGAAGGTTTTGGAGTTGATATATTCAGATATATATGGCCCAATTTATCCAAGCTCTAATGTGGTAAACGATATATTATTACTTTTATTGATGATTATAATTAGAAAACTTGGGTGTACTTTTTGTAGAAAAATATTAGGCGTTTCAGGCATTTAAAGCATTCAAGATGCTGGTTGAAAAGGAACAAGAGAACCCAATCAAAACTTTACGTACAGATCATGGAGGTAAATTTAGCTCATAAGAATTCACAAATTTATGTGAATTTCATAGGATCAAGAGACAATTTACAACAACATTCACTCCACAACAAAATGGAGTTTGTGAGAGGAAGAATCACATTATCATAAATATAGTGTGAAGTATCTTAAAAAGAGGTGGTGTAGCAAAATAATTTTGGCTTAAAGTAGTAAATTGGAGCATTTATGTTTTGAATAGACCTCTTAATTATGTTGATCAAAATATGATACTAGAGGAAGCATGGAATGCAAGAGGACCAAGTGTTGAGCATTCAGAATTTTTGGGTACATTGCCTATGCACATGTTCAAGATGAGAAGAGGAAGAAGCTAGATGATAAGGGAGAAAATTGTGTTTTTCTTAATGTAAGTACTCAATCAAAAGCTTATACGTTATATACTAACACTAAGAAAATCATTATTAGTCATGATGTTATCTTTAGTGAAGAGAACATAAGTAATGGGGTGACAACGACAATCAACAAATTGCAGCTGACTTTGATGATGAAAATGAAGATGAAGAGCAGCAGCCTCCAATAGGAAATCCATTACTAGCTACAAATGAAAGTTAGAGGCCTCAATGCATAAAAAGAAGAACAGCATGGATGGAAGAGCATGAAGTATGCAGAATTGATCAAATAGAGGATCCACTCACTCATTTTGTTCTATTTTCATATTGTGATGCCACCACCTTTGAAGAAGTTGTCAAAGAAGTAAAGTGGAGGAAAGGAATGGTTGAAGAGATTGCAGCTATTGAAAGAAACAACATTTGGGAGTTAATGGAGCTTCCAAAGGGACACAAAACCACTGGAGTCAAATGGGTGTACAAGGAAAAACTGAAGGAGAATGGAGACATAGCCAAGTATAAGGCAATGCTAGCGACAAAGGGATACAAACAAAAAATTGGAGTTGACTATAGTAAAGTGTTTGTACTAGTTGCAAGGCTTAACACAATTTAACTTGTGATTGCATTTACAGCTTAAAACTCACGGCCTATCTTCCAATTAGATGTGAAATCAACCTTATTGCATGTAGAACTTAATGAAAAGGTATTTATTGATCAACCTCTTGGCTATGTTAAAATTGGTGAAGAACATAAGGTGTATAAGTTGAAAAAGGCACTATATGGATTAAAGCAAGTTCTAGGAGCTTGGTATAGTCGTATTAATGAATACATTACTAAGGAGGGTTTAAAGAAGTGTCCTTATAAGCATACTCTTTTTGTTAAATGTGATGGTGGTGGTAAAATGCTGATAGTATGCTTATATGCTGTTGATTTGATCTTTACTGAGAATGATAGGGCCGTGTTTGAGAAATTTAAGATGTCTATGATGGAAGAGTTTGAAATGTTTGGTTTTGGGATGATTCATTACTTTCTTAGAATTTAAGTAGTGCAATCAACTGATGGAATTTTTATTTCACAAAAGAAGTATGTGCAAGAAGTATTAAACCGGTTTCAAATGAAGGATTGCAACCCTGTTAGCACACCAATTGAAGTAGGATTGAAACTTGTGAAAGGACACGAAGGAGAAAAGGTGAATGGGACTCTCTACAAACAAATTGTGGGAATTTGATGTACTTGACATCAACCAGACCAGATATAATGCATGCCATTAGCCTAATCAGCATAGACATGGAGAAACCAATGGAAATTCACTTGCTTGTTACAAAGAAAATCTTTTGCTACCTCTAAGGAACTAAATACTTTGGTTTGCTCTATAAAATAGGAGAAAAACATATTTATTTAACTTTACTGACAGTGATTTTGTAAGCTATCATGATGATAGAAAAAGCACCTCAGGTTATGTCTTTTTGATGGGCGCAACAACTATTTCTTGGCTTTCCAAGAAACAACCAATTGGTAATCTATCAACCATTGAAGCATAATTTATTATTGCAACAATGTGTGCTTGTCAAGGTATTTGGTTGAGAAGAATTCTAGAGGAACTCAAGTTCAAGCAAATGGGGGAAAATATTATCTTTTGTGACAATAATTCAACAATCAAACTTTCAAGAATCTAGTTTTACATGGAAGAAGTAAGCATATTGATGCGAAGTACCATTTCTTGAGAAATCTTTACAATGATGGAGTAATTGAACTTGTTTATTGCAAGAGCAAAGACCAAGTAGTTGACATTTTTTATAAGTGTAAATTATACTATGTTTTTGTTAAGTCAATTAAAATGCATATATTTTGGACTTAATATTTATTTATTTGTGAAATTGGTGTTTAAAATTGATGGAATTATTGTTAATCAAAATTGACTTTACGTATTGAAAGATTTTGATGATAAACAAAAAGAAGATAAATTGAAAAGTAGACGAAAGCCAAGTCGTAAAAAGCAGACGAAAGGCTTTAAATGAAAAGCAGACGATATAAAAAGTAGAAGGAAGCTGAAAAGCAGACGATATAAAAAGCAGAAGGAAGCTGAAAAGCAGACGATATGAAAAGCAGACGATATAAAAAGCAGAAGGAAGCTGAAAAGCAGACAATATGAAAAGCAGACGAAAGAGAAAAACAGACGGAAGTATCAATCTGAGGAAGCTACAGAGCACAACTGCATAACCGTTTCTTTCAAGAATCAAGAAGCAGTTACTCAAGAAACAGTTGCAGACTCAACTATAAATAGACAGTCAAAGTCTAAGACATGGACTACTGAAAGTTAGATTACTGAAAGTCTTGCGATTACAATATACACGAGAGATACTTACGCATATACTGTAAAACTCGAAAGAGTTCTGTGCGAAATTGTTAGAGCTACATTCTGTTGTAGAAAAGTTCTATCTTACTTTCATTATTCTGAAAGAGACACAGATAGCCTGTGGAGGCTAACAGTGAAAGAGTACTTTGTTGTAAAAGAGACCTGAAGAGGCTCGTTGAAAGAATACTTGTAAACTTTTGAAGATAATGAAATCTCAGAAAGTTTCTGAGGACTGGACGTAGCCCACGGTTTGGGGTGAACCAGGATAAAATCTTTGTGTTCCAAACTTTCTCAACTTTCATCTTTTATTACTTGTATTCCGAATTAAGCAATTGTTTTTTTAAAAGAGGGAAAAACGAAAAAGTATACACAATTCAACCCCCTTCTTGTGTGTTGATTATCATTATACTAACTTGTGATTAACTTCATTTGGTATCAGAGCGAGGTGTCCAAGAATCATTCTAGTCAAGTGTGGACGAAAGGAAAATGTGAGAATCACATATCTACATCATAGAAGGAGCCTCAGTCACTAGACCTCCAGCATTTAACGGAGAGGACTACCATTACTGGAAAGATCGGATGCGGTTATTCATTGAATCTACTCACATAGATCTTTGGGACACAATAGAAACTGGACCATATACTCCTACAAATGATGATGGGAATTTAATTCCGCGTGCAAGATGGACAGCGGAGCATAAATCAAGATTTCAACTCAACTCAAAAGCGAAGTTCTTCTTGAGTTGTGCATTAAGCAGAAGCGAATACGATAAAGTACATGGATGCGACACAGCAAAGGAAATGTGGGATACTTTATCAATAGCACATGAAGGTACAAATCAAGTAAAGGAGTCGAAAATCAGCATTCTTGTACACCAATACGAACTGTTCAAAATGAAAGACGAAGAATCCATTGATCAGATATTTGGAAGGTTCCAAACGATCGTGAATGGATTAAAGGCCCTCGGAAGAACATACAATAATTAAGATCACGTTCGAAAGATCTTGAGGAGTTTACCAAAGAGGTGCAGACCTAAGGTAACCGTTGTACAAGAAGCCAAGGACCTGAGTGTGCTGAAGCTGGACGAGTTGCTTGGATCATTGAAGATTCATGAAGTTGAACTTGATGCTGAGGATAAGCCGAGAAAAGACAAGTCTATCGCATTGAAAGCCAGACAAAAGAATCAGAAGATTCACAAGAAAGCAAGAAAGAGGAGTTCGTCAAAGGCGCTGAAGATTGAAGAGTCTAAAGATGATGATCCCACTGAGACGGAATCAGACTCGAGCGAGGAAGATGACGAGCTATCTTTTATCTCAAGGAAGATAAGGCGCATGTGGA
>JANZLX010000004.1:13381153-13395232 GCA_025531955.1 Erythroxylum orinocense | reverse complement strand
CTTCATTACCAGAGTCTTGGGAGACTTTGAAGGTGTCTTTGACAAATACTACACCAAATGGCGTATTAAATATGGAGCTTGTGAAAAGCAGTATACTAAATGAAGAGATGAGACGTAAATCACAGTCTACAACCTCTTCATTACATTCAGATGTTCTGCTTACAGAAAATAGAGGAAGGAGTCAATCCAGAGGTCCAAAGTCTAGAGACAAGAGTAGAGGAAAGTCAAACAGATATGCAAATGTGAAATGCCATTACTACAAGAAGAAGGGCCACATCATGAAATTTTGTCGAAAGTTGAAGGAAAAAGGCAAAGATGTGAAGAAAGAAGAAAGCAGTGATAATGAACAAGGTAACATTGTTGATGTGTTTAACCTTGTTATTGATACAGAGATAGTCAGTCTGGTGTCGCAAGAAACAAGTTGGATAGTTGATAGTGGAGCTAATGTTCATGTTACATCTCACAGGCAATTTTTCTCATCTTACATACCTGAGAATTATGGCGTTGTTAAGATGGCAAATGAAAATCTGTCAAATGTTGTTGGCAAAGGAGATGTTTCTTTAGAGACAACGAATGGTTCAAAACTGTTGTTGAAAGATGTCAGGTACATTCCTGATATTTGTTTGAACTTGATTTCTGTAAACAGACTAGATGACGAAGGTTTCCAAAATACTTTTGGAAACGGAAAATGGAAGCTTACTAAGGGCTCCTTAATAGTAGCCAGAGGTCAGAAGTACTCAATACTGTATATGATGCCGGCAAAGCTCTCCAGTGATGTTGCCAATACAGTGGAGAATGATAACACAGTTGATTTGTGGCATAAAATACTAGGTCATATAGGTGAGAAAGTGATGACTCAGCTTGTAAAAAGGAATATGTTGTCTGGTCTAAACTAGATATATAAAAAGAAATGTGCAAATTATCTAGCAGGGAAACAAAACAAAGTTTCTTTCCAGAGTTTTCCTCCATCCAGAATAAAGAATGCTCTAGATCTGATTCACTCAGATTTTTACGGATCATTGCCAAAGTCACTAGGTAATGCTTAGTACTTTGTGTCTTTTATTGATAATCATTCCAGGAAAACGTGGGCTTATACTTTGAAGACTAAAGATCAAGTGCTAGATGTATTCAAACAATTTCATGCCTCAGTTGAGAGACAAACTGGGAAGAAGCTGAAGTGCATTCGGACAGACAATAACGAAGAGTACATCGGATTATTTGATGCTTATTGTAAAGAGCATGGTATTCGACATCAAATGACTCCACCAAAAACACTGCAATTGAATGGCGTAGCTGAGAGGATGAACAAGACTTTGATGGAAAGAGTCAGATGTCTACTTTCACATTCGAAGTTGCCTAAGGCATTTTGGGGTGAAGCTTTACTTGCAGCTGTGTATGCATTCAATCGTTCACCATGTGTTCCTCTCCAATATGAAGTTCCAGAAAAGGTGTGGTCAGGAAAGGATGTTTCCTATGATCATTTGCGGGTCTTTGGTTGCAAGGCTTTTGTCCACATTCCTAAAGATGAAAGGAAAAAGGTTGATGTCTAGACACGACAATGTGTATTCATTGGCTATGGTCAAGATCAATTTGGCTATAGGTTTTATGATCCGGTGCAAAAAAGATTTATCAAGAGTCGTGATGCTATATTTGTTGAAGATCAAACTACTGAAGATGTAGCGCCCCTTTACCGTCGAGTAGACACCGAGACACCTGAAGGTCATTCCGGTACATATTCTACAATAAGGGCGAGCTACGATCGATCACTACATTCACTTCATATGGCATCATTTCATTATTCACTTATAAAGCATCATAAGAAAATCACGATATTTAAAACCAACTTTTCCTCATTTCATTTCTCAAAATACAAAAGTCTACATTGTATCTTTCAACCTCAAATACATATACAATAACAAAACCTAGTACAAAAGTACTGCATGAAAGAGGAAAAGATATCCAATCTATCTAAGCTATCCAAAAATCCCAGCTGACCGACCTTTGAGCCATAGCTTCACTTGCCAAATCACAATCCACACGGCAGTAAAGCCTCTCAGTAGCTAAAGTCGTTTCTCGGCCCTGAAAAGATAATGTTGCAATTTTGGTGAGTTTTTGGAACTCAATGAGGTAACCATCATCGACGTTTCACTCAATCCATGAAACACATCAATTCATGAACAATTATATCACAACTTTGCATTTTACCAGGGTAACACAATTTCACTTCAGCATAAACAATTGTGCTCTTCACTCAATCATCATTTTTAACAGGATACAGATGAAATGCTCATGAGACACTGTCCCAATTGTTATGTTGTTGTGACCGAGTGCCTGAACTGTCCCATATAGGGCTCATTAAACATTGAGCCTAAGGCTCTGAATCACTTGTTAGCTCGAGGCTCAATTTCTTTCGTTGAGCTTTAAGCTCTAATCGGTGGCTACTTTGTTCACAACTGTCATTATCTGATTATGCATTCTTGAATGGAATGCATATACCACAATCAATCACATTATAAAGTACGTAGGTCTTCACATTCACATTCAAACAGCACTTCAATATTTCCACCTACACTACACACTCATCGAACCACCTGTCTGGAATCCACAATCAAGCACATTCCTTTATCATCCAAACATAAATTAAACAAACAAGTAATTAAGTGAGACCATCTAGGTTACTCACAAGCTGCTCCCGAAACTAATGCCTGGAAGATCCAGCAACGTCTAGAGATTGAGGTTTCAGTTGCTTCTCTAAAAAGAATAATGAACACAATATCACAATTTACACAATTATAAGTATTCAATAATGCACATGTATGGCATGAAGTATGTACAATGCGTGTTCATGATAATTCCTGGGTATTAACCAACAATTTCATTATCCCATTTATAGCCCCATGTCTCTAGTTTATCATAAAACAAAAATCATCTCATTTAGATCAGTAGAGCTCCAGAAATTATCAAAGTACCAAAGTATGTTCAGTGGAATAACGACAATTCATATTACTTTAGAGCACATTCACTATACCTGTCTCACTCTTTTCACTTAATCTTTCTCCATTTAATTTAGATAGCTATGACTCTTGGTGGAGATGTAGATCAATGTCTTACGAATCCAATGGTTTTTAGAATCAAGTCATTTAGAGGTCTAAAGAAGAAGTTATGGCCAAAAGAATCCAAAATGTTCATATCTTTACTCATATTGTATATGTCTTGGCGTAATTGCCATAACTCCCACTACAAATATCGGATTGACTTCACTTTTGACTATTGGAAAGAGGACCTCTAGATCTACAACTTTTATGAAGACCTCGAAGGCCAATTCTATCATCTGACTTCTGTATCGTCTTACTTTTGCATCGTCTCACTTTCCTTTCATCTTAGTTCTATGGTCTCATTTCCATCGTCTCACTTTCTATCGTCTCACTTCCATCGTCTCATTTCTATCGTCTCACTTTCATCGTCTCATTTCCATCGTCTCACTTCCATCATCTCACTTTCTATCGTCTCACTTTCATCGTCTCATTTCTATCGTCTCACTTCCATCGTCTCACTTTCTATCGTCTCACTTCCATCGTCTCACTTTCTATCGTCTCACTTTCATCGTCTCATTTCTAGCGTCTCACTTCAATCGTCTCACTTTCTATCGTCTCATTTCTATCTCCAAAACGTTTCCACATATAAGGATCATAAATTTTGACTCCAATGTCTAAAATTTTCATACTATATATCATTGGAAAGATAAAAGAAAGATCTACAACTCTCAAGAAGGCAACTTTGCCAACATCTATCTAGATTAAGTCCAGATTTTCTCTCGAAGGCGGAACACGAATTTTACACTCAACTCTCAACGTCCTGCACCCAGTTCTCAACTTTATGACAACTTTTGAGATCCTTAGAGACAAAATTAAATTTCGATGTCTTCATACAAAATGTAGTCATATATCTCTAGTTTAATCCAAATTAAGAATTATCTCGTTTGGATGACCAGAGAAAACGTTGTGGCTAAAAGACTGAAGCATACTCAGTGAACATTTTTCAGATTTCAAACTTTCAATATTTTATAACACCTATACGCTCATAACCTTTCAAACATTAAATTAACGCCATAACCAGATTTTTCATCCCCCAATGGCACAGTATTTATGAACAAACATGAAAATGCCATTTATCATGTAGATGATAGTAACTTATCAAATTTATTTCATAAATCCCAAACTCTAAAGGATTTCTTCACCACTTACCTGCTAAAAACTCTAAAATCTTCAAGCTCTAAACTCCACACAATTCTCGTGCTTCACTGAGTCCAATGACTAGCTTCTAGTTTTTCTTAGGGTAAAGGACACAAATGACAAAGTGGGTTTGGTGAAGGAAAAGAAAAACACGGAAGTCTCTTAGAAGGTATTTGATGGAAAACTCTGTGTTTCAAAAGAAAGTTTGAAAAAGATGATAATAAAGAAAGGACTTAGACAAGACTTAACCTGTCAACTCTCAAAGAATAGTAATCTACTTCTAGAAAGAGTACAAAAACCTAAGTGACACTTGTCACTTTCCCAATACCTAAGCTCTAACTTAGTTTCTTTTGAAACTAACTCCCTTAACTTTCATCTTTACATTCCAACTATCTCCAAAGCTTCTTTTGATTTTTTTTTCCTATTTTCTATAATTCCCAAAACTTATTCCTAAATTTCCCAAAATTCACAAATGCTATATTTCCACTAATCACTAATATGTCCAATGTCAAAACATTCATAATTCTAAAAAATTCACAAATCAATCCAATTATACCCGGAATTATTCATGAGTGCATGTACAATTATTTTCATATGTAGATAAATTCACTATTCATATGTATATGTATATAGCATATTATGCATGAATAAGGAAATGCATCTCTAGCTCCCATTAATCACTCACATTTACATTCTAAACTTCCCACAAGTAATGGGATGTTACAGTGAAAACTTTTCTTTTATCACTAAGTTTTGTCATTAAAAGCCTATGCAATTTGGCGCCAAATGCCGGAGTAATATTTTATAGGTTTTTGTGACAAGACAATTGATTGACACTAATGATTTATTTTTTTGTCACTAATACAATAGTAATTGTGACAATTTAGTATCTTTCGCAATTAAGTTGTTACTATTAATATATTAATAGTGACAACTTTTCTTTTATCACTAAGTTTTGTCATTAAAAGCCTATGCAATTTGGCACCAAATGTCGGAGTAATAGTTTGTAAGTTCAGGGGCTTCAATCAAATTATGGACGTTGTGTCGAACAATATGCCAGATGAGGAGCAGAAGGATAGTATGACTTGGAAGAGCAATAATTTAGGCATTTTTACTGATCAATCTTGTTATAAATTGTTCAAAGGGGCCTCTGAAAAAGTTTCTTAGGAGTTAGTATCGTAAAAAAAAACAATAATCTCAAAAGCTCTTTCATAATGTGGTTGGCCATTAGAAACAAACTCTAAACTTTGGATAAGGTAAAAGGGATATTACTGAGCAATAATTTATGCATGTTGTGTAAGGAAGCTCCTAAATTCAAGGATCACAATTTCCTCCGTTGCCACTACACTCAATAATTCTTGTCCCAAGCTTGGAAAAAATCTTGGACCCAATTTTTAAAATGGGCTGAAAGTGCTAAATTCACTCCTAAGGGTGATGAAACTACATTCAAATTGGTATTGAGTAGGGGGAGTTAATAGATTATGGAAAGAAAGAACTAACATATGCAAAACACTTTACCTCCAACCTATCTACTGTAATGCTTTTCAGTGGATAATAGATCAAATTATTGCTAAAAAACTTACGAAGAAAATGAGCTTTGTGAATACCTGAAGAATGACTAACAATTAATAGATAGATCAAGTAAGTAGTCGGAGATAGAAATGTTAGAGTAGTGCCCTAAAGACAATTGCCTTTAGCGTGTTTTGTACAAAGTTGTATAACGAATTTATTTTCAATAATAAAGTAAGGCATATTTCATTAATTTGGTGTTCATTATTTATGAATCGATATTGATCTATAAGCAAATTAATGAATTCTGTGATATATGACATAACATGAAGGAAATCATGAAGTGTTCATACTACTAAGATTCCTATCATATGCAATTATGTCAGTATCTAAATTATTCCTAGTCATAAGATTAATGAGATTGGACATCGTTAATCTGGATAGACTAGCACATGTTAAACTCCTTGAGTTGATTAAGCAGTGGATCTTAGAAACTGTAAAAATGAGATGTTTAGAGTTGAGATGTGGATGCTTAGTAGAGGTAGTAAGTACATTGGATGACCTACTATGAGATCATCACATGAATGTCCTATTCTAATGTCAGTGATAATCTCATCATAGTAATGGTGCAAGTATCCTTAGCCTTGAGGTACTTAAGGATATCTTAGACACTGATTTTGTACTTTGACTTCATTCCTTGTTACCTTGCAGCGGTCGCTTATAGGTTGGTGATTAGGTACAACTTGAGGTATTCGAAAGTAACTGAGTAGCCAATAGAGGATTCACCACTTCTGTGATAGCAGAAGATGATACCCATGACCTTTTGTCAGGTTCATTACTTGGAAATCTCTGGCCAGAGTATATACGTCATGAAGAATGTCTTCATTGACATATAGAGTAATGAGTCACAGAACAAGAACTAATATCACTTGGACTAGATTTGACGTAGTTAATCTAGTAGGAGTTGACACTTTACCCATACTCATAACCAAGTGGGTTATAACATGATGAAAGGACAAATTGCACAACAATTATCTATGGGAGGGTTCGTGAGATGGTTCATGATAAGAACGTGTTCATTCTTCAAACTACTTACTTTCCGATCAATTGAGGGTCATAATGTGATGTTACACACCACTCATGACTTGCTTGGATTATTAAGTATTAATCTAAGTGGCCAACATAAGTCAATGAAGATTATAGCTTGGAATATAAGAGGGGCCAATGCTCCCCATAAAAAGTTTTATTAAGGGACATCATCCAGGAACACAAACCTGACATCATAGGCATTTTAGAAACAAAAATCAAGCAACCAAATAGCATACTGTTGCAGCTACTTCAATTGCAATGGAAAGAAATAACTAATTACACTCATCACACAACTGGGTGAATATTGGTTATTATGGTAGTGTCTCTATGGAAGTATTATTTTTGTATCACTGACCAGATGGTTAGTATAAAAGCCATGCATAGATCAATTAAGAAAGAATGTTCTATAACTTTCTTGTATACTTAATATGTGGCTTCTTGAGGAACCTCTTTGTGAAATAAACTAAGGTGATTGCCACCATTATAAATGAACCCTAGCTTATCACAGGGGACTTCAATTCTATTATATAGCCAGCAGAAGTTGATGGTGATAGATTAAGCAAGCAACCTTGTCTTCGCCTTATACAACATATTTCTAATATTTAGATGATAGATATTCCTATAGAGGGTAATTTTTTACTCAATGTAATAATCTAACTTAATTAGAAAGAAAATTGATTAGAGCCTTGCCAATTTGTAATGGTTTTAGGCCTTTCCTAACTGTTTCTCTCTATTCTTGCCTTAAGTCTATCAGATCACTCCTCCATTATCACTCAAATCGATGAGGTAAAGATAAAAAATCCGTTAAGATTTATTAACTTTCTCATTAATCTGGCAAGTTCTAATGAAACTATTTGAAAAGGTGTTATTGTGGATTGTTTTGGATTTAAGTAATTTATTTGTATTGAAAGACTAAAAATTATTGAAGATCATCTTTACATCCTCCACAAAAATAAAATTAGAAACACTTATCTACTCCTACAAACCACAAAGTAGGCTTTGTATTTTGTTTAATAGGATATATAAATCAATCCTTCTTTAATTGATCTTTAGAATAGAGAAAAATAGGCAATGAATAATCTCTCTATGGCCCTCATGTTTGATTATTCACTTATAAAGTAGAGATCTAGAGTGGTGTGGCTTAAAGGAGGATATAGGAATACTGGTTGCTTTAGTAGAGTAGTGGTTACTAGAAAATGTATGAATAGATTACATAAGTGGAGAAGAATAATGGACTTATCACTTATCAGAAGGGGTTATTAGAAGATGGTACATAGTATTCTTTTTAAAGTGATGAACTCCCCATTAAATGCTCATTCATCCAGTGAGTTAGTTAAAGACATTATGGGTAGTGGTCTCACACTAAATGAGGTTAACATCTTTGATGAAACAGTGATTATTCAAGAGATTAAGAATTTTCTAAAGTCACTAAACCTCATAAAGCTCCTGGGCTAGATGGTTTTGACATCAATTTCTGTATTAAAACATAACACCTTATCCTATTTCTTATTGCAATTCAGTGTAGAGAGTAATCTTTAAGGTTTTAGATGGGAGATTAAAGAAAGCACTCTGCAATCACATTGACCATTCTCAAGCTGCCTATACCAGAAAGAATAATGGGAAATAATATCATTCTGTTGCAAGATTTGTTAATGAATCACTCAAACAAGAGAAGTGGTAGGAATGGCATGGTTAAAGTAAATTAAAAAAGGTCTATGACAATGTAAATTGGCCTTTTCTAGTTAATATCATGAAGGGTGTGAATTTTCCTATTAAGTTCACTGAATTGATATAACAATTATTTTCCACTCCTACTTATCATGTCTTAGTTAATGAGGAACCCATAAGAGCCATCAAAGTTGCAAAGGAATCTAGCAAGGTGATCCCTCCTTACCTTATATGTTTTCTTTAATAATGGAAGTTCTAAAATGACTTATTAAAAGAGTTGATGACAAAAATAAAAACTTCAGATTTCATTCCAAGTGTAGTAAACTTTGCATCACTAATCTAACTTTCAATCTTTTATTGCTTTTTAAGGCTAATAAAGGCTCCATCACTCCAATGTACAACTGCTTTGAAGATGTTTAGTAGAATGCTAGGACTTCATGCTAATAGATGGAAGCGTGCATTTTACATCTTTGAGAAATCTATGGACCTTAAGTAGATTAATGAAACTATTACTAGTTTTGCTTAGAAATCAACTCCTTTCATATATCATGGTATTCCCATTACATTAGCAAGGACTTCATATGGATACTTTAAGCTTCTACGAAACAAGGTTCATTCCAAATTAAGTAGTTGGAGAACTAAAACTTTATCTTTTGTAGGGAGAGGCCAACAAATATCTTTCGTGATTCACCCTATTAGCCTACATTGTGCTTCACATATGACAATGCCTCAAGTTGTCATTAACTCCATTGATAAACTATTAAGAATAATTTTTGTGGTCTGATAATCAATTAGGGAGGCATAATGTCTATAGAAAATAGGCATAGATATGATTACCCAAGATATATAGAAGACCTAATCTAATCTTACTAAAAACTATAAATATGGTTATGCTTATCAAAAGATTAGTGGATGACAAACAATCCTTCTGGACTAAATGTGTCCATAAATACTACATCAAGGATACGAATGTGTGGATATTCAATCTTACTAATCTTGCCTCCTCCACTATAAAAGGGATAGTAAAAATCAAAAATAGAATATGATTTATAGTAGTTAAAATGGTGGGAAATGGTAGGGACACATATGTTTATAGTGATAATTGGACCTCAATTGTTTCACTCGCTAAGGAATATTTTACATCAAAAAATAAAAGTGGTTGAGGCCTTTGCTTAGAAGGTTAGCATTCTCAATAATAATGTCCAACTATAGTTACATTAGGAAATTCTAAATGCGTCTTTGGATATGAATATTTGGAAACCTTTGAGTAACGAAAGTTATAAAATTTTGTCATGCAGAAGGTTTTACCAACAATCTTAATCTAAAGTTACATGGTCCAAAATTATGTGGTGCAAACATGCACTTCCTAGAGCCTCCATCACCTTTTGGAAAGTTATCAAAGAGAATCTACCTATTAAACTTAATAAATTTATTATGATGTTGAATAAATGAACGTTGTTAGAAAATTTCAATTAAATGATCCACCATTGGAATGGCAACATATCATACAATGAAGCTCTAATATACCTCTAAAGGAGGAGCATGATAAATGGTGTTTCTACGTCACATTATCTTATCTGGTTTTATAGATTTAAGATGAAAAACAGGCATTTATTTAATGATGTTTTTTGGATACACATAAATTTTATAAATAGGTATGTCAAAAAATCAACCTTCTCATTGCAACATTCAGTGGTAAGAATCATATAACTAATTAAAAGTTAATAGCTACAATAACAACTACAGAGCTAAGAAAGTTGAACTTGTTATATAAGAACCAATTAGTGACTTAAAAATGAATCACACAAACGTACCTCACTGTCAAATCTTGGTCAAGAAATCTGACGAGTGTCTTGAGGTGTACATGTATAAAGAACTCTAGGTACTCTTGTATTTGTTAACATCATTGGAGATGGTATAAGAGGAGAAGTTGCTACATCTGGAAGGTTTTTGGAGTAAATAGTACTGGGTGAGAAGTAAATTAAGTTTATTGAAGACATATATCTTTCTTAAGTGGTATTGTTATCTGATGAGTGACACTTAATGTGTTGATGGCATGCTTCTGGTATGCACTTTCATGTATATTTATATACAAGCCTATGATATGTCCTTTTTAAGTCCATGTATTACAAAAAATGGCACATTTCCTCTATAGAAATGAACTTATTTCATTTTGTTTAAAAATAAGTTTAGAAGTTAAGACACTTTAAATAATAAAGTAAAGAAGAGTTAGAAATTAGGTTGGACTCTACAAATTTTACCACTCTATGTTCTAATAGAATGAAGATTAGAAATGTAATGATAGATGAATTCATACTTCAAGTTTGGTAGATAGGTTAGAGAGATATCCCATACGGTAGCCATATCCATTCTAATCCTAGCATAGATTTCAATATCCATATTGCAAGTTGAAAGGCTTTTCATAACAGTGTGAATATGGTATGCATTATCTTAAAAAATTATTATGTTCCTTTTCCTTCACACAGTATAGATACAATAGCGCAAAATATTTTAAATATATTTAGATCTCCTTTATAATTATATTTCACTTCCTCTGCCTAATCCATTTTCTTCTCCCAATTGTTTTGCGTGCATCGAATTATGTAAAAATATAACGTTTGATTACAATAATTTTCATAAAAGTAGCAATTTAAGAATAAATGATTAAGAGATTTTGAATCCTAGTTGCATAACTTTCAACATGTTTTTGTCAATAATTGTGTTGATTCTTTATTTAATTGCTAATGACAGAGTGAATGAAGCGTTAGGCACATTTTTCTTAAACTAGACTAGTTTCCTCCATTTAACTATATAAGAATTTTCTTTAAACATTTTTGTATATAAGTGATGTTTATGAAGACTTTGGAGTTATGACATTTCCATATCATTTTGTCCTCCAGACCTTGGTTGGTATATTAGTAAGTATTAAGGACATCATGGAACATAATCCTCTAAAGGTATAATGTTATTCATCACTTAATATACGGATTATACATTTTAGTTATCACATTTTGATAATTTATGAAAAGGATCATTATCGTTCTAGTTATTTAACCAAAATATGGTTGCTCTTCAATTTCCAGATTAATAATCTTCATTTCTTGACAAAGTAAATCTTTCAACTTTGGTATTTGTTAAGAGTCTAGGAGCTATTCACCCACTCCATAAGTTATAGCCTTTAAGAATATAAGTGTATATCCAAATAACCCAGATTGACCTTAGTCATTAAAAAGTTTCCATATCCTTTTAGATAGTAATTTGATAGTATTCCTTTTGAAATAGATGCCTATCCATGTTCTTCTTTGGAAGTATAAACTTCAGCCAATTTACTTTAGCCATTAATAAATTGACCGCCTTACCTGACCTTAAAAAGTTTTAATGAGCGGCTTAAGTTATTTAACCAATTTTTGAGTAAGAAACAAATGATAACTCTAATAGATATCAAGATTGTTTAGCACGTAAGAGACTAGATGGGTTCTTCATATATATAAGAGAGAAATATATTATTCCACTGCTCTATTCTTTTTTAAGGGAATCAAATAAATGCCAATAATCACTGAAGGAAATCCTTAGGGCTATAATTGTTATTTTTAGGAACTTGAATGGTAGCTACAAATGTCTAAAACATAAAGCTTTCAAGATCTATACAGTCATTTCCTTTAAATTAGTAGAGAGATAAAAACCAAATTTACCCTATTTGACAAAGATCCTTCAAAACTTATTAAATAAGTGTTGAATTATTCTTTATTTGATTCAAGGACAACTCCACATAAAATAAGTAAATCATCAATGAATGATAAGTTAAATAGTTTTAGTTCCTTACTATTATAGTGGTATTTGAAGATTTTCTTACATTTAATAGTGAAGCTATTAGCCAAATCAAAGCTTCAATGCAAGTTGAGAATAAGTAAAGGGATAATAGATCACCTTAAGTTAATCTTTTGGTTCCATTAAAAGCCAAAATAGGTTTCCCATTAACTAGAATACTGTAAAAAGGAGTTGTAAAGCACTATTCCAACCAAACTAAGAATTAATAGGAAAAGATAAAAGTTGTCATTTTATCAAGAAGAAATATTTAGTTTATAGTATCATATTAACGGAAGTCAGTTTTCATGGAGCAACTTTTTATAAACCTTTAATTTGATAGCCTTTAAATAATTCTCATGCTAATAGCAAGTTTAAGCCTATACTTTAACCCTGTATAAAATCTCCTTATGTGGGGTTAATAATGTGCTCAATATAACTTTGAGTCTTATTGCTAAAATCTTTGATATGATCTTATATAGGAAATTACAACACAATATAGGCCTATAATATTATATGGAGCTAGGATTTGGAGTCTTAGGGATGACACATACAAACATTTTATTTAATTCTTTAAGTATCTTTTCATTTATGAATAATTTTAAGATAAATTTTGATGCCATACTTCTTTCCAAATGCCATTATTTTTTTTAAAAGGCATTTAACCCATTTGGATTTGAAGCCTTATATGTGTTCATAATAAAAATAACTTACTCATTGTCATGAGTGTTGAAAGGCAAGATTAGCATCTCCCTTTTGTGTTAGTTATTGAGGTATAAATTTTCTAATAACCTAAAAATGAGAAGATATGTTAGAATAAGATTTGAAAGAGTTTCTAAAGTAACCATAAGAAAAGTATTTTCAATTAAATTGCTCACTAATTGTTTCTCCATTTAAGTTCTTCAAAAAGTAGATTCTTGATATGATATATCTTCAAGTGCGGCAAATCGAATATAGTAAGTTATTGAAACTAGAGTACTTCGGAGTATAGATCCTAAAAGGACTATAATACTATGTTTATTAATGTTATTCAAACTAAGAAACTAAGTAAATAAGAATTTATGAAGGATAAGTTGAATTACTAAACTAATAAGATAATACAATCAAACTAATAAAAAGAAATTAATAAGATAAATGCTAAGGCTTTGAAATTCACTTATATGAAATTCTAATTATGGTATGAGATTGGTTATCTAAGTTGAAATAACAATTAGCATAAAGTATCTATTCCCTCTCTTAATACACTGACATGACCGGCCTTGTTGAGCCGTGTTGGCACTAGGGAACAGGTAGGCTTAATGCCACCAAAACCCGTAGTAAGCCTAACTTTTTTATATTCTACTAAAAATCCGGCATGACTCCTTCATGTCTAATTAAACCTTATACCTGCTTAATAGGTTGTAAGAAGCAAGGATCTAAAGCTGCAATTCTCACATACAACATCTACTTATCATCAACATCAACCAACATCGTTCTCAATAACATAACATATCAATACATATATCATGTACATGTGATTATGACAAACCATGGAGCGTCTAGAAGTATCTGCAATTTACATCATGCAAAAAAAAGATTACGTGTTTGCTTATCCAAGCGAATCTCAAAAGACTTGGATTTCTCTCTCTTGTCCGATCTGCTAATCTCTTGAAATGATGATAGTGAGGTGTGAGTCTACAACGCGACTCAGTGAGTTATAGACATACTACCATGCTTGTGAGGCTAGGTAATACAAGGCTAGCTTCACAAGAATGGTCTATAGCATTCTGAGCAACAA
>JANZLX010000004.1:13362217-13375577 GCA_025531955.1 Erythroxylum orinocense | reverse complement strand
ACGTGGGCTCAGATTGTTTACTGTCTATTCCGCGCACATGAGTGTAATGAAAAAGAAAATTTTATACTGAGTTTCGAATGACTTATGTAGCACGCCACCCTCGCGGGGCACGGACTCAGATATCACCAACGATGTCGAGTTCGGATCACGCGGGAGTGGGGTGTTACAATCTAGATTACTCACAAGCTACTCCCAAAGCTAATGCTTGGAAGATCCGGCAACGTCTAGAGCTTGACGTTCCAGTTGCTCCTCTATAACACATAATGTACACAATATCACAATTTGCGCAATCATAAGTATTCAATAATGCACATGTATGGAATGAATTATGTACAATGCGTGTTCATGATAAAATTTCCATCCTAAAATTGATCTAATATCAAAACTCGTCTAAGTATAATTTATACTTAGGTTTATGCCGCAATAGAGCCATTAAAATCACAATTCATTATTCACTAGCTTACTTTTAGATTTTTCAAAACACCCCTTTCGGGTCTACTGTTCACCTTCAATCAGAAAGTGAAAATGAGATAATTAGGTCAAGATCTCTTCTAGAAAGTGTTCCTCTATATCTCATCTTTCCATTGATACTGAAATCACTCAATTTGGTTTACTGAGTCAAAAGATATACTTCAAACATTTTTGGACTACCATCTTAGAGACTGAATCATATTCCATTTTCTTCATACCATTTGTATCCCCATGTCTCTAGTTTACCTAAAAATAAAAATCATCTCATTTGGATCAGTAGATCTCCAGAAATCATCAAAATACCGAAGTATGTTCAGTGGAATAACACCAGTTCATACTACTTAAGAATACACTCACTATACCCGTCCCACTCTTTTCACTCAATCTTTCTCCATTAAATTTATATAGCTATGATTATTGTTGGAGATGTAGATCAAGGTCTTACGAGTCCAATGGTTCAAGAATCAGGTCATTTGGAGGTCTAGAGAGGAAGTTATGACTAAAAGAAGAAGCAACCATGTTTATGACCTCAATCAACACGAACCTATTTTGGCACGATTTCCATAACTTTCACAAATAATGTTGGATTGATCTTATTTTTGGACCATTGGAAACAGGACTTCGAGATCTACAACTTTTAAGAAGACCTAGAAGACCAATTCTATTAACTCTTGTATCGTTTCACTTTTTGCATCGTCTCACTTTCACTTCGTCTTACTTTTGCATCTTACAACTTTGTCTTACTTTTGCGTCTTACAACTTTGTCTTACTTTTGCATCTTATACTTCATCTTACTTTTGCGTCTTACAAATTCGTCTTACTTTTGCGTCTTACAACTTCGTCTTACTTTTGCTATCTCTCCAAAACATCTCCACTTATAGAGATCATAACTTTTGACTCCGATGTCCAAAAATTCCATGCTATATACCATTGGAAAGATAAAAGAAAGATCTATAACTTTCTAGAAGCAAACTTTGATATCCGAAGATGAATTTTCCATTCATACACCAACATACTGCACCCAATTCTTAACTTCATGAAATTTTGAGACTCTTAGATACAAAATTACAATTCGATGTCTTCATAAGAAATGTAGCCATATATTTATAGTTTAATCCAAATCAAGAATCATCTCGTTTGGACAGCTAGAGAAAAGGTTGTGGCTAAAAGACTGAAGCATACTTAGTGAACATTTTCCAGATTTTCAAACTTTCAATACTTTACATCTAACTCATCTTCTACCTAAATTATCTCTTCCATTCAACTCCAAAAATTACTTTTAAAAAATTAATCACTAATAATCTTTCAAAACACTAAATTAACACTATAACCAATTTTCTTATCCCCAACAACACAGTATTTATGAACAAACACGTAAATGCCATTTTCCATGCAAATAATAGTAACTTATTAAATTTATTTCATAAATCTCCAACTCTAAAGGATTTATTCACTACTTACCTATTGAAAACTCCGAACTCTTCAAGTCTTAAACTCTACACAAATTTTTCGTGCTTCACTGAGTACAATGACCAGCTTCTGGTTTTTTCTTAGGGTAGAGGACACAATTGGCAAAGTGGGTTTGGTGTAGGAAAGGAAAGGCATATAAGTCTCTTAGAAGGTATTTGATGAGAAACTCTATGTACGGGAAGAAAGCTTGAAGAACATGATGATGATGAAGGAACTTAAACATATCACTTCACCTTTTAAATCTCAGAGAACAGTAACCTACTTCTAGCAAAAGTATAAAAGCCTAAGTGACACTTGTCACTTTCCCACTACCTAAGCTCTGACTTGGTTTCTTTTGCAACTAACTCCCTTAATTTTCATCTTTACAATCCAACCATCTCCAAAGCTTCTTTTGATTTCCCTTTTCCCATTTTCTAAAATTTCCAAAAATTCATTCCCAAATTCACCAAAATTCACAAATACCATCTTTCCACTAATCATTAATATTTCCAATGTCAAAACATTCATAATTCTCAAAATTTCACAAATCAATCCAATTATACCCAGAATTATTCATGAGTGCATGTACAATTATTTTCATGTGTAGATAAATTCACTATTCATGTATAAGTGTATACCATATTATGCATGAATAAGGGAATGCTTCTTTAACTCCCGTTAATCACTCACATTTACCATTCTAAACTTCCCACAAGAAATGGGATGTTACAACTCTCCCCTTCTTAAAGAAATTTCGTCCTCGAAATTCTTACTTGTTTGCTCGAACAGGTGGGGATATTGTCTCCTCATATGCTCCTCTACCTCCCATGTTGCTTCTATAGTTGAGTGGTTCCTCCAAAGGACTTTTACCAATGGAATGAACCTGTTCCTCAACTACTTGATTCGTGTTCCTACAATCTTGATCAGCTCCTCCACATAACTTAAGTTACTAGCAACCTCAATCTCCTGGGTCGGTATCAATTGTGTCTGATCCTATTGGTATCTTCGAAGCATACTCACATGAAACACATTATGTAATTGAGACATCTCATTCGATAAAGCCAACTTATAGGCCAAAGGTCCTATTCTATCAATGATCTCATAAAGACCAATGTACCTAGGGCTCAACTGGCCCTTTTTACCGAATCTCAAAACTCCTCTCCACAGTGACACTCTTAGGAAAACTCTGTCTCCTACACTATACTCCATATCACGTCGATGTTGATCCACGTAACTCTTCTGTCTATCCCGAGCTGTTTTAATTCGGCTTCAGATCAACTTCACCTTGTCCACTGTGTCTTGTACCAACTCTGGGCCTTCATCCATTATCAAACCCTCTTTATCCCAATATAATGGCGACCGACATTTTCTACCATACAGTGCCTCATACGGTGTCGTTCTGATACTACTGTGGTAATGGTTGTTGTAGGCAAACGCTATCAATGCCATGTATTGATCCCAAGCTCCTCTAAACTCCAACACATAAGCCCTAAGCATGTTTTCAATAGCCTTGATTGTCCTCTCACTCTGTCCATCTGTCTGAGGATGAAATGCTGTACTGAAGTTCAACTTAGTCCCCATAGCAGACTGCAAGCTCCTTTAAAACCTCAAAGTAAATCTGGGATCTCTATCCGATACTATGGATACTGGAACCCCATGCAGTCTCATCACCTCATTCACATATTTTCGAGCCAACTGATCAAGTGAGTTATTCTCTCTCACTGGTAAGAAATGGGTCGATTTAATCAACCGATCCACTATGACCCATATAACATCATGCTAACTCAAAATCTTTGACAAACTCATGATAAAGTCCATAATAATCCGTTCCTATTTCCACTCCGGAATAGGCAACGAATGTAACTTCCTTACTGGAGCCTGGTGCTCAGCCTTAACTTGCTGGCAAGTCATGCACTTAGACACATACTCCGCCCTTCTTCATTCTAGGCCACCAAAAATGCTGCTTCAAGGTGTTATACATCTTGGTAGTACCAGGATGTATAGCATAGGCGGCCATATGAGCTTCCTCCAGAATCTCCTTCCTTAGATCATCCACATTAGGCACATACAACTTCTGCCTCAACCATAACGTCTCATCCTTTAATTCAAACTCAGAATTCGGATTTGCCTTTACTTTCTCCATAAGCTTCATCATATCAGGATCTTTGCCTTGGACTTTCTTGATTCTGTCATGTAACATCGGTCTAAGTTTCAGTGTGGCAATCAAAGCCCTATCCTGCTCTAGATTCAACTCCATATTCAGAGCTCTCAAATGTATCAAATTAGGTGGCCTCAATAACTGAATCTGAGCTACATTGATGTTAGACTTCCTACTCAAAGTATCATGCCACCACATTAGCTTTCCCTGGGTGGTACTCAATAATGCAATCATAGTCTTTCAGTAGCTCAATTCACCTCCTCTGCCTCAAGTTTAACTCCTTCTGACTCAGTAAATATCTCAGACTCTTATGATTAGTACATATCTAGAAAGTCTCCCTATATAAATAATGTTTCCAAATCTTTAGAGCAAAGAAAACTGCAGCTAGCTATAAATCATGTACTGGATAGTTGATCTCGTGGGTCCTTAAGTGTCTCAATGCATAGGCGATCACCTTGCCATGTTGCATCAGTACACATCCCAATCCTTGATGCGACGTATCACTATATACTATATAACCTCCAGTCTCTGATGGGATAGTCAACATCGGTGCAGTAGTCAACCGATATTTCAGCTCCTTAAAGCTCTTCTGACACTCCTCATTCTAGCTAAATACTGCATTCTTCCTTAGAAGTTTTGTCAGAGAGGCCGAGATCAAAGAGAACCCCCTCGACAAACCTCCGATAATACCCGGCCAATCCTAGGAAGCTTCGAATCTCTGACACATTTCTCGGAGCTTCCCAATTCATCACTGCCTCTATCTTCTTCGAGTCTACCTGTATGCCATCTCCACTCACTATATGCCCTAGAAATGCAACCTGATTCAGCCAAAATTCACACTTACTGAATTTGGCATATAGTTGCTTCTCCCTCATAATCTGTAAGATAACTCCTAAATGCTATGCATGCTCCTTTCTGATCTTCGAATACACCAATATATCATCAATAAACACAATCACAAAGCGATCCAGGTAGGGCTGGAACACCTTATTCATCAAGGCCATAAAAGTTTTTAGGGCATTAATTAACCCAAACGGCATCAATAGGAACTCGAAGTGCCTATACCTACTCCTGAATGCACTCTTAGGGATATCATTCTCTGCTATCTTCAACTGATAATACCCTAATCTCAGATCCAGCTTAGTAAATACCTTAGCTCCCTGCAACT
Source organism: Erythroxylum orinocense (assembly GCA_025531955.1). Classification (NCBI taxonomy): domain Eukaryota; kingdom Viridiplantae; phylum Streptophyta; class Magnoliopsida; order Malpighiales; family Erythroxylaceae; genus Erythroxylum; species Erythroxylum orinocense. The sequence goes on along the minus strand of JANZLX010000004.1, from coordinate 13,370,331 downwards.
GATCAAGCAAGTCATTAATTCTAGGAAATGGATACTTGTTCTTTACTGTCACCCGATTCAGTTGCTTATAATCGATGCACAACCTTAAAGTCCCATCCTTCTTCTTCACAAATAGTACTGGAGCTCCCCAAGGTGAAACACTGGGTCTAATGAAACCCTTTTTCAATAACTCCTAGAGCTGGACCTTCAGCTCCTTCAATTCCATAGGTGCCATCCTATATGGAGGGATAGATATAGGAACAACACCTGGAACTAGATCAATCGTGAACTCTGTTTCCCGATCTGGTGGTAAACCAAGTAGCTCTTCAAGAAACACATCTAGGAACTCCCTAACCACTGGAATGTCATGTGCACTTTGCTCAACCCTAGCGTCAATAATGTGGGCTAGATAAGCCTCACATCCTCCCTGCATCAACCTCAAGGCACTCATAAAGGATATCATCCTAGCTAGCACTGCCTGACTAATTCCTCTAAATACTGCCCTCGGCTGACTAGGAGATTCCAGTACTACCTCCTTGGTGTAGTAGTTCATGACGGCCCTATGGACAGTGAATCAATCCATGCCTAGGATCACATCTATCTCCCTCAACTGTAATATTATTAGGTCTGCCTCCAATAGGGCTTGATCAATCATAATTAAGCACCCCTTTACAAACCTCTCCTATAACTGTAGTACTGCCTATTGGCGTACTCACCTCTAATCCATACTGTAATAACTCCCTATCACTATGCAACCTACATGCCAAATGTGGTGAGATAAAGGAGTGTGTGAATCCTAGATCTAGCAGTGCAAAAGCCTCAAAGTCATAAACAAGAAATGCATCTGCTACCACATCTGGTGAGTCTTGGGCCTCCTGCCTAGTCATGGCATAGACCCTGGCTTGGGACTGTGGTCGATTGCCCCGCCCCTCAGTCCTCATGGAAGAACTCCCAACTCTCCCTCTGACTCTACCTCTGCCTTTCTGTCCAGATCCACCACCTTTGCTTTGCTGAACTGTAGTATTACTTCCAGATCGCCCACTGATAGCAGACTGAGCCCCAAAGTAGCAGGACAATCCCTAATCTGGTGGTCCATGGAGCCGCATTTAAGGCAAGCTCCAGTCAATCTCCAACACTCACCACCATGCCTCTTCTCACAATGCTCACAAACTGGAAACTGATTCAGAGCTGTACTCCTTCCATTGCCAGTTTGTGAAAATCTACCCCTTTGCCTAGTTCCTAACTGCCTGGATCCACCTGATGATCCGAATACTCTGTTCTAGCGCTTACTATATCCCCTGCCAGAACTGGCCTGACTCTCACTAGACCTCTTCCCTCTGGACTCTTGCCCTGTCTTAGCTTGTTTCTCCCTCATCAGCTGCTCAATTCTAACTGAAGCAGCTCTCAGCTCAATGAAAGTACCTATATCTAACCATTCCAACCTTGTTCTGATCTCCATATTAAGTTCATTCTCAAACCTCCTACACTTGTCTTCTTCTGTAGGGATCAAAGAAGTAGCATAACCCATCAATTCATTAAATTGGACCTCATACTCAGCCACTGACATCCTAGCTTGCTTCAATTCGAAGAACTCCTGCATCTTCATGTTCAGGTAGATCTTGGGCAAGTAGTTGTCTTTAAATACCCTCAGAAAGTCTTCTCACTTCAATTGACAAGGCCTAGTGGTACTGCCGGGAATAGTCTTCCACTACTGATAAGCTGGGCCCTGCAGTAATGATACTGCATAGTCAAACCTCTCATCAGGCTTGCAGTCCATCTGATCGAATACTCTCTCTATTCTCTTTGACCATCCCTCGGCCTCAACAGAGTCTGTGCTGCCATAGAAGTTCACAGCTCCCTGCGTTCGTATCCTATCATATCTCCTCTCCCTTCTCTCAGGAACTCTAGAAGACATTTTCTTAGATGGAGGTACCGAAGACTCTCTACTGGCTCCTACAGATCCTTGGTCAGCTGGTTGATCAACCTGATCACTTAGAACGGATGACCTATAATAAATAATAACTTCAATCATTATCTGCAATTTTCACAATATTTCATGCTTAACATTCCTATATATCCAAACAGATGCCAAACCATGCTATAATACCACCTAAATATAGCGCCCCCTTACCCTAGGGATACGCACTGGGACACCTGGAGATCATTAAGGTACATATCCCACGATAAGGGCGAGCTACGATCGATCACTAAATTCACTTCCTATGGCATCATATCCTCATTTACTTGTAAAGCATCATAATAAAATCACAATATTTTTTAAACCAACTTTTTCCTCATTTCATTTCACAAAAAATCGATGGCTGTATTGTGTCTTTCACATTTTCCATATGTACATCATCAAAAACCTAATATAATAATCCTACAGAAATGAGGAAAATATATACAATCTAACTACACCATCCCAAAAAAAACCCCAGCTGACCGACTTCTTCTGCTAATCACAAATACCCGGCTAGTAGAGCCTCTTTAGTAGCTAGAGTCGTCTCTCGGTCCTGAAAAGATAACGTTAAAATTTGGGTGAGTTTTGCGAACTCAATGAGGTAACCATCATCGATGGTTCACTGAATCCATGCAACACAACAATTCACATATCAATTAATTCATTACTTTGCACATATAAAAAGTACCACACTTTCATTTAAGCATATGTCATTCTGCATTTCAATCAATAAAACATACTTAATAAGATGCATATGAAATGTTCATGAGACACTTTTCCAATTATTATGTTGTTGTGACCGAGTGCCTGAACTGTTCCATATAGGGCTCATTAAACATTGCGCCTAAGGCTCTGAATCACTTGTGAGCTCGAGGCTCAGTATCACTCGTTGAGCTTTAAGCTCTAATCGATGGCAACTCTAGTCACAACTTCCATTATCTGATTATGCATTCATGAATGGAATGCATGTACCACAATCATCACATTATAAAGCACATAGGTCTTCCCATTCACATTTAAGCAGTACCTCAATAATTCAATCCACTTTACGCAACCATCGGACCTCCTATCCGAAATCCACAAACGACTAATATTCATTCAATATTCAAAACATATTTGTAAGCAAACAAATAATTAAGTAAGATCATTTAGGTTACTCACAAGCTGCTCTCGACGCTAATGCCTGGAAGATCCGGCAACGTCTGGAGGTTGACATTCTAGTTGCTCCTTTACACATAATGTACACAATATCACAATTTGCATAATCATAAGTATTCAATAATGCACATGTATGGAATGAATTATGTACAATGCGTGTTCATGATAAAATTTCCATCCTAAAATTGATCTCATATCAAAACTCATCTAAGTATAATTTATACTTAGGTTTATGCCACATTAGAACCATTGAAATCACAATTCATTATTCATTAGCTTACTTTCAGATTTTCCAAAACACCCTTTTCGGGTCTATTATTCACCTTCAACCAGAAAGTGAAAATGAGATAATTAGGTCAAGATCTCTTCTAGAAAAGTGTTCCTCTATGTCTCATCTTTTTATTGATACCAAAATCACTCAATTTGGTTTACTGAGTCAAAAGATATACTTCAAACATTTTTGGACTACTCTTGTCCAAATAGTATACTATACACAAACTTCATCTAGAATTTAAACATCTTAGAGACTGAATCATATTCCAATTTCTTCATACCATTTGTAGCCCCATGTCTCTAGTTTACCTCAAAACAAAAATCATCTCATTTGGATCAGTAGAGCTCCAAAAATCATCAATATACCGAAGTATGTTCAGTGGAATAACACCAGTTCATTCTACTTAAGAGCACACTCACTATACCCGTCCTACTCTTTTCACTCAATCTTTCTCCATTAAATTTATATATCTATGATTATTGTTGGAGATGTAGATCTCGGTTTTACGAGTCCAATGGTTTAAGAATCAGGTTATTTGGAGGTCTAGAGAGGAAGTTATGACCAAAAGAAGCAACCATGTTTATGAGCTCAATCAACACGAACCTATTTTGACGCGATTTTCATAACTTTCACAAATAATGTCTGATTGATCTTGTTTTTGGAGCATTGGAAAGAGGACTTCGAGATCTATAACTTTTATGAAGACTTAGAAGACCAATTCTATCTTCTAGCTCTTGTATCGTCTCACATTTTGTATCATCTCACTTTCACTTCGTCTTACTTTCACTTCGTCTTACTTTTGCTTCGTCTTACTTTCACTTTGTCTTACTTTTGCTTCGTCTTACTTTTGCGTCTTACAAATTCATCTTACTTTTGCATCATACAACTTCGTCTTACTTTTGCGTCTTATAACTTTGTCTTACTTTTGCGTGTTACTTTTGCTCTCTCTCTAGAACATCTCCACTTATAGAGATCATAACTTTTGACTCCGATGTCCAAATATTCCATAATATATACCGTTGAAAAGATAAAAGAAAGCTCTATAACTTTATAGAAGGAAAATTTAATAAAATCTATTTATATCAATTCCGAAATTGCCCCTAAATTCCAAAGATGAATTTTCCATTCATACACTAACATACTACACTCAATTCTTAAGTTCATGAAATTTTGAGATCTTAGAGACAGAATTACAATTCGATGTCTGCATAAGAAATGTAGCCATATATCTCTAGTTTAATCTAAATTAAGAATCATCTTCTTTGGACAGCTAGAGAAAACGTTGTGGCTAAAAGACTGAAGCATACTCAGTGAACATTTTCCAGATTTTCAAATTTTCAATACTTTACATCTAACTCATCTTCTACCTAAATTATCTCTTCCATTCTACTCAAAAAATCACTTTTACAACACTTAATCAATAATAATCTTTCAAAACACTAAATTAACACTATAACCAATTTTTTCATCCCCAACAACACAGTATTTATGGATAAACACGTAAATGCCATTTTTCATACAAATGATAGTAACTTATTAAATTTATTTCATAAATCCCCAACTCTAAAAGATTTATTCACTACTTACCTACTGAAAACTCCGAACTCTTCAAGCCTTAAACTCCACACAAAATTTCTGTACTTCACTGAGTACAATGACCAGCTTCTGGTTTTTTCTTAGGCTAGAGGACACAATTGGCAAAGTGAGTTTAGTGTAGGAAAGGAAAAGCATAGAAGTCTCTTAGAAGGTATTTGATGGGAAACTCTGTGTACGGGAAGAAAGTTTGAAGAAGATGATGATGATGAAGGAACTTAAACATATCACTTCACCTTTCAAATCACAAAGAACAGTAACCTACTTCTAGCAAAAGTATAAAAGCCTAAGTGACACTTGTCACTTTCCTATAGTCTAAGCTCTAATTTAGTTTCTTTTGAAACCAACTCCCTTAACTTTCATCTTTACAAACCAACCATCTTCAAAGCTTCTTTTGATTTTTTTTTCCTATTTTCTAAAATTTCCAAAATTTATTCCTAAATTTCCAAATACCACAATTCCACTAACCCGTAAAATTTCCAATGTAAAAACATTCATAATTATCAAAAATTCACAAATCAATCCAATTATACTCAGAATTATTCATGAGTGCATGTATAGTTATTTTCATGTGCAGATAAATTCACTATTCATACATAAGTGTATAGCATATTATGCATGAACAAAGGAATGCATCTCTAACTCCCGTTAATCACTCACATTTACCAATCTAAACTTCCCACAAGTAATGGGATGTTACAACTCTCCGTCTTAAAGAAATTTCATCCTCAAAATTCTTACCTGATTGCTCGAACAGGTGGGGACATTGTCTCCTCATATGCTCCTCTATCTCCCAAGTTGCTTCTTCAGTTGAGTGGTTCCTCCAAAGGACTTTTACTAATGGAATAACCCTTTTCCTCAACTGCTTGATCCGTTATCCCATAATCTTGATCAGCGCCTCGACATAGCTTAAATTACTAGCAACATCAATCTCCTAAGCCAGTATCACACATGTCGGATTAAATCGGTATCTTCAGAGCGTACTTACATGAAACACATTATGTAATTGAGACATCTCATTTGGTAAAACCAACTTATAGGCTAAAGGTCTTATTCTCTCAATGATCTCATAAGGACCAATGTACCTAGGGCTCAACTTGCCCTTTTTGCCAAATCTTAAAACTCCCCTCCAGGGTGACACTCTCAAGAATACTCTGTCTCCCACATTATACTCCATATCACGTCGATGTTGATCCACATAGCTCTTTTGTCTATCTTGAGCCGCTCTGATCTGACTTCGGATCAACTTCACCTTGTCCACTGTGTCCTGTATCAACTCTAGGCCTTCTCTCAGGCCCTCTTCATCTGGAATGAGTAGCCTCTTACCTTAAACAAGCGAGCACCAATACAATGGCGACCAACATTTTCTACCATACAATGCCTCATACGGTGCCATTCCGATACTACTGTGATAATGATTATTATAGGCAAACTCTATTAATGCCATATATTGATCCCAAGCTCCTCTAAACTCTAGTACACAAGCTTTGAGCATATCCTCAATAATCTTGATTGTCCTCTCACTCTGTCCATCCGTTTGAGGATGAAATGCTGCACTAAAATTCAACTTAGTACCCATAGCAGACTGCAAACTCCTCCAAAACCTTGAAGTAAATATAGGATCCCTGTCCAATACTATGGACACTGGAACCCCTGCAGTCTCACCACCTCATTCACATATTTTCGGGCCAACTGATCAAGTGAGTTATTCTCTCTCAATGGTAAGAAATGGGCCAACTTAGTCAACCGATTCACTATGACCCATATAGCATCATAATGCATGGGAGTCTTTGGCAAACCTATGATGAAGTCCATAGTAATACGTTCCCATTTCCACTCCGGAATGAGTAACAAATGCAACTTCCCTACTGGAGCCTGGTGTTCAGCCTTAACTTGCTGGCAAGTCATACATCTAGATACATACTCCGTCACTTGCTTCTTCATTCCAGGCCACCAGAAATGTTGTTTCAATGTGTTATACATCTTGTTAGTACCAGGATACATAGCATAGGCAACCATATGAGCTTCCTCAAGGATTTCCTTCCTCAGATCATCCACATTAGGCACATACAACCTCTGTCTCAACCACAATGTCTCATCCCTGAACTCAAACTTAGAATCTGGATTCGTCTTCACTTTCTCCATAAGTTTGACCATGACAGGATCTTTACTCTGTACTCTTTTGATTCTGTCATGTAGCATCAGTCTCAAATTTCATGTAGCAATCAGTGCCTCATCATGCTCTAGATGCAGCTCCACATTTAGAGCTCTCAAATGTATCAAATTAGGTAGCCTAGATAACTGAATATGAGCTATACTGATATTGGACTTCCTGCTCAAAGCATATGCCACCACGTTAGCTTTCCCCGGGTGGTACACAATAGTGCAGTCATAATCTTTCAGTAGCTCAATCCATCTCCTCTGCCTCAAGTTTAACTCCTTCTGATTCAGTAAATACCTTAGACTCTTATGATCAGTGTATATCTGGAAGATCTCTCAATACAAATAATATCTCCAAATCATTAAAACAAAAACCACTACATCTAGCTATAGATCATGTACTGGATAGTTGATCTCGTGAGACCTTAATTTTCTCGATGCATAGGCGACCACCTTGCCATTCTGCATCAGTACACATCCCAATCCTTGATGCGACGCATCACTGTACACCACATAACCTCCGGTCACCGATGGGATAGTCAACACCAGTGCAATAGTCAACCGATGTTTTAGCTCCTCAAAGCTCTTATGACACTCCTCATTCCATCTAAACACTATATTCTTCCTCCAAGGTTTTGTCAGAGGAGCCGAGATCAAAGAAAACCACTCAACAAATCTCCGATAATACCCGGCTAATCCTAGGAAGCTTCGATTCTCTGACACATTCCTCAGAGCTTCCCAATTCATCACTGCCTCTATCTTCTTCGAATCTACCTGTATGCCATATCCAGTCACTATATCCCCAGAAATACAACCTGATCCAGCCAAAATTCACACTTACTAAATTTGGCATACAGTTGCTTCTCCCTCATAATCTGTAAGATGACCCTTAAATGTTCAGTATGCTCCTTTTTGCTCTTCGAATACACCAAGATATCATCAATGAACACAATTACAAATCGATCCAGGTAGGGCTGAAACACCTTATTC
>JANZLX010000004.1:13332656-13350600 GCA_025531955.1 Erythroxylum orinocense | reverse complement strand
ACAGGTGTGCAAATAAACTTGGAGCATATTGACGGGAAGAAAAATTTGCTTGCAGATAACTTATAATTAATAATATTATTAATAATATTATTAAAAATTAATATTATTAATAATAATTAATTAGTAATATTTAATATTAATTAATAATATTATTAATTAATAAGTAATAATATTAATAATTAATAATTAATTAATAATAATATTATTATTATTGTTATTATCATTATTAATAATATTAATTATTAATAATATTATTAATAATACTAATTATTAATACTATTATTTATTATTATTATTAATTATTATTAATATGTAATAATATTATTAATGAGAGGGTAAGGTAATCATTTCTTTTTCTTGTCCTGCGGACAAGGATTTCTGTACCTAAGAATTGAGTTGGACAAAAATTTTTATCTTCGTCCTTTGAGTATGGAACAAAAATTTCTATCTTCGGTAAGCAAACACCTCAGAGGACAAAAATTTCTGTCCTTATCATCACTCTTCGCGTTCTCATACGCTAACCAAACGCTACCCTATAGAACTATTTTAGCCCGTGCTATAGAACTATTTCAGTCCGTGCTATAGAACTATTTTAGCCTATGATTAGCTCAACCTAGGTCAAAGTTAGGCCGGCTACTTTACAGTTCCTTCTATTCACTCTTTTCCCTCCTTTTTTTCAACATGCTCAAATGCAAGTATATTGCACTCTCGACCTTTATTCAATAGGGTTGAGGTCAGTTTCAAAAAAAGAGGTTTAATTCTGGGTATCAAGTTCATATTTATAGCAACAGTAACGAGCAGCGGTCGTGAAGGCTTGGGCGGTTGGGCATGGGCGTTAGGCACGCAGGCGACATGAGGAAGAGATTATCGCGGGGTAATGGTCGACGACAGCAACATGTGAGTCAGTGAGGGAGAAATGATGGTCGCTGGAGCAGGGGTGGGAGTTGTAAGATGTCGGATGGCCGGAGACAGGGAGGAGAGAGAGAAACCATTCTTAAATTTGTCTAATTTCTGCTTGCAAGAGTTAGATGAGAGTAATTTTGCAGAAATTTCGGTTGATAAGGAGGTAAGGTAATGTTGGGATGTTGCCGCATGAGCAGCTTGAACAATTGCTGATTTTAATGAAATCTACAAGTCTCATTTTTGAGGGATTGAAGAGTGATGAATCACCACATGAAGTAGAAGTTGGTGATCAAACAACTGCTGATGTGAAGAAGGTTTATGAGAGAACTTAAGATTTGAATCAGGAACTCACCCATTTACCTTTTATTTCTTTTTAACGAACTTCACACGCTAACGATTCGTTTTCTCTCTCGTCTTTATTTATTACTTGTGACCAAAGAACTCTTTTTCATACTTTTCTTCTGGGTAATTAGGCAAAAAGTTCTTCAATTTTTTAAAGTTTCCGGCACTAATCAATAGTCAGAACACGCTAATATGATGCGAAATTATCATACCAATTAGTACCTACGAACTTTTTGGTACTATTTGTCAGTCGATATCGGCCAATATAGTACAAAAACCCTTAACATTATAATATTGGTCTTCCCTAAACACCGTAATATCAAATTTTACTTTAATGTCGTTTTCTCGTTGATGGCATACATTTGGGATTGACCGACTGAAATTGAGGATGTTGCCTTCCTTTCTCTGGCTCCTGGCGCACGATCGGTTACTTACTAATCAACAACGTGCTCGCAAATACCTCACTACGAAGGCCAGTTGTTTCCATTGGCACTTCCTTGAATCTTCGCTGCATGTGATGCGTGACTGTGACCGAGCCCGTCATGTATGGCAGGCTTTCCCTCCTCATGCCCTCTCTCCGGATTTTTTCGCTATGTCTACCCAAGATTGGATCATTTCCAATCTCCAGAAACACCGCTGTGTCCTTGGACATGATTGAGCGATTCTTTTTGGCATTACTTACTGGTTTCTATGGAATTGGCAAAATTCGTCCCTCTTTGGGAATTGTTTTACTTAGCCTGTCTCACCCTTTTTGTCTTATGCAGATCAGGTTTGCCCAGTCGTCGTGTGGTCCCACCGAGCCCCCACTCCAACCCTCCCTCGGCCAGACCGACCCGTCGGGTGGACCTCTCCTCCAACTAGGTGGGTAAAGTTAAACACAAATGGAGCCTGCAAATCTTCCGTGCTCTCAGCTCAGTAGGTGGACTGTTACGAGATAGTGAAGGCAACTGGATTTACAGATTCACGCACAATCTCGAATGGTGTTCAGCACTGATAGCGAAACTCTGGGGAGTTTTTTTAAGCTTTTTTCTTGCTTGGAATCTCAGATTTCGCCGGGTTGAGCTGGAAGTCGATTCTACAACAGTGGTGGCTCTTCTATCCTCCTTCGATAGTCGCTCTCGGGCGCTCAACCCTATCATTATGGACATTCACGAGCTGTTTACTCGTAATTGGACTGTTGTGTACAGTCATATTTACTGAGAGAGCAACCGTTGTGCTGACTAACTCGCAAATTATGCCACCCACTTTCCTGTAGGCGTCCATTATTTACCTATTACACCTATCGGGTGCTATCATTTCTTTCTTGCGGATATGTCTGGGTTCCAGTTCCCGTGTCTCCGCTTGTAATCTTCTAGTTTGCTTCCCTTAAAAAAAAATGAGGATGTTGAGTTGTTGGCTACGAACACACAAAAGTCAATAGGGGACGGACAGACAGCCACCCTCCCACCGACGAGGTCAGACGCTAAAGTTGGGGTTGCTGAACGGAATAATATCAATTAGCCCATCATTACGTTATTGGACCAAACAGAGGTTTTGTTGGAGCTCAGACCCGACGTCCTCGTTGTGTCACAACTCATCCCCTAGCGCGTTGTTTCAAGGGCTCGCTCGGTATTACATTTCATCGTCACACCTCATTGGAAGAAAACAGTCATCCATCACATTTTTCCCCTCTTACCGCTCTCGCTCTCACCATCAAATTTCTTGATCGAAGAAGACGCAACAAGTTATTCGGTTAAATCAACTGTGAAAGATACCAATTATAATTTATGTATGATCATTTATCAACATAGTTTCCGAATAATGACATGTACTTGCATGCCTGGGTTAAATTAATTGCTGCACTTGCAATCTGATCCCATCATCTCTAATCACTACTTCGAAAGATACAAGCCTTTCAATCCATAACACTGATTACCGAGTTACCCAGTCCCATGTCGCTATTGTTCTTTATGCTTTGCTTAGTTCAATTTGAACAAGAGTCCCTCTCTATCTCTACCTGTAATGATGTAACCCTCCAATAATGATCCGGAAGAAAATAAGTCAAATGCTTTTTGGACACACCATATTCCCCACCATAAGCAAAAGTATGAGACATAATTTTTCTATTGGACTATAACAACCAGCATTCGTTATCCGTGCCAACTTTTGCATTCCTTCCGTTTCCCCTTAATTATTATACTATATTCAAGGATATTTAATATGTACCAGTCTACATAACACTTTTAAAAGGTCCCACACGCCACTGCCAGAAAATTAGGCCCCCACTAAAAAAGGTGTTTTACCATCATTTTCCACTACCTCCCATCACCGGTACCAAAAGGAGGGAAGCACATCCAAGTGGGGGCTTTGACAATACTTCCGCAATCCTAACTTGGCAAGACATCAAAGGCCCTAATGCGTTCTTTTAGCCTTTCAGGCATTGACATCAAAACCCTGTGATGAGAATTTAAAAACAAAAAAGAAAAACTAAAAGCTGGAAAGGCTAAGGCAAGAGCAACTACTCTGGCATCTGACTTTGATTGCAATTTTGGAACCTACGCCAACAGCTATTTGTGGGGAGTTGGAACATGACTAATAACTCGTGGGGCCCAAACGCAGATTGGTGATCTTTTTTGGAAGGGGACCATGTGATGGATGCTTAACCTTCTTTCTTATTGGAGTCTATGAAGGGTTATTGGTTTCTGGTTTCACAACCGTAGAGGTATCTGTTGGTTGTGTATGGTAAATTGCAGTGGCTAATGAAATCGGCATGATGCATAGAGCCTTTGATTGAAGAAACTGCACGGCTGCGCCAACATTTTCTTCCATGAGCTTTGCTACCTGTCGCTCCGTACCATCGCTTGACCACTTGTCCCAGGCTGGCTGGTTTCCTCCACCTTCCCCAGTTTCATCCTATGATCGAAGGTACAAAGCTTAGCTAACAATTCGAGGGCAATCTCAATGAATTTATTATTGATGAAAAACCTACTTCAACTGATGAGAGGGGAATGTCTGTTACAAGAGGTGCAACAGCACCAGCTCCGCCCAGTCTACTCATGCTTAATACCTGTTTGGAGATGATAGCAACATGTTGAATAAAAGAACCTGATACACAATGATGAAAGCAATTTTTTTGTGGACACTACATTTCCAAATGCAAGCTCGTTTATCCCATAAGTACGTCATCTAAATCTACAAAAAGGGACAAACCCAGTTCATCATTTCTTTCTACCGATGCTTGCCCAATTATCTAAGACTGAATGGCTGAAGAGTTCAGTATATCGACTCTGACCTCCAAGGCGAGCTGGTATCATTGAGATGAAAGCAACACCAAGAATATTAAGTTAAAGAAATTCATAATTGGTGACAGGTCACAGCCATATTTTGGCATGAAGGTCATCTAGGATTGAAAAAACAATAGACTCCTATCAACACCATCCATAGGTTTGGCAGCTATTTGAAAGCTGACTGTGCTTCAGCATAAAGTAGCAAATAAAGATCAAACAAGATAATTTATACTTCATAAAGTTAGTCAATGGCCATGAAATAGACACTATGCATCACCCATGGCCATGGGAGATGCTAAGTGATTCCACTGAATTGCAGATTCTTCCCAAACAAAAATATAATAGGATTTATCTTAATACCTTTACTTGGAGCCTCAGAAACTTCACATAATCCACAATTTCATCAAGCATGGCCGCTCGGTCAGTCTTGCCAAAGGTAGAAAACATAGATCAATACTTAGGCTGAAAGAAGTAGACATTCCATTTGGCATGTACATCCCTCAGGAAAAAAATCAACCACATATCACTCATAATAGGGACATCCTCCTAGAACAGTGAACCCGCTACCCACCAACAGTAAAATTAAGTCACAAAATACTAACCAAAGGTTACATATTCCCTAGCTTAAATCAGTTATGAGGTATTACTGCCATGGTCATCATCGTTACTAATACTGGTTTAGTCAATGTTCACTACTCGGGACACAGGTGGATCCAGTTACCAAATAACTTATAAAACAAGTCAATTTCTAAGTAACAAATGCACTTAACCTAGACCATAGTTGGTGCCAAACCAGATAGATGTAAAAGAGGAAGTTACTCAAAGAGTCATTGTCAATGCAACAACAAAAATGTGATAATTCTATTAGCCTCTTTTAACTGTTCCAAAAAGATGCAATACAATTGTTCAAACCAAAACAAATTTCACATATCAAGGTCTTGAAGCAATGTTCATGCATTTGCCACCACAAAGCAGAAGCAATTAGTTAAGGCATCCATAACAAGACACAAGTTTTGGCATGAATTATGAACTTCTCATGTTTAAAACTAGTTGTTCTCCAAAAACTAATCAAATTCAGCCAGAGTAAAAGTGTAATGATATGTACCCTCATCAGTAAGATAATTTGATTGCCAGGATAAAGACAAGTACAAGAATAAATGGTTCTTAAAAGGGCCAATTTTTTTAGTTGCAATAATTGAGACCTTTCTTACTTGTTAAATTTTGCAATACAGCTGACAAAAGATAATTTGCCAAGACATGGTAAGACAGTAATCATAACTAATATCAATTGGTTTTTCACACATGAACATATATTTCCTGAAAACTCTACACAAGAAATGTGCGATTATCTATGGGACTATTATGACCTCCCTGTTCAGCCATGGAAGAGGAACTAGAGGATTTAAAAAGATCTGTAGAGTAGCTCATATGAATATTCTGAAAACGGTCCAGTTTTTACAGGTAGATATAAGCTTAACTCAAGCTAAGACAGTAAGCCATACCTACTTCACAACAAGAAGAATGTTTTAGTTAAAACGTTGCATGTCAAAATTTAAAATTTCATGCCTCAAGCACACTTGAATACCAAAACCATCTTTGCATTAATTATGTTTTTGTTTTCCTTATTTTTGCACCGAAGCTACAGGGAGCAAGTTTACCGGGTTGGTGCTGCCTTAACTATTGTAAAACCATGCAAATTTGGAAAATCGTGACTCCGAAAGGGAATCAATATCAGCTTAGAACGAAGGAAATCCATCATCATTTTAAAATCTCCACTATAAACTTTCCTTTTTCTTCCAAGATAGGAGCCAAATATCAAATTAAGAAAGTTTATATGTGCAATACAAAAAACGAATAAATCCTTGGAAAGTTTAACGACCATAAGGGAAACCGGACCTTATTGACGGTAGGAACCAGCTCCTGCAATGCTCTGATTCTTTCTGCTATGCGCTCCCTGCGCAACTGTGACAAAAGGTAAAAATATAAGAGCAAGTGTACACTTACTATAGGGAAGTGTTAAATTAAGAGAAGTAGAAACTAATGCCAAATATGACATGTTGGCTGTAATGCAAGAAATAGATTAAACATTTTCTTCGTTACTATCTGCAACTTCAAAAGCATTGTGTTGACATTCCAAACTTTCCATGCTGAAGGTGATTCACCTCAAACATCACATAACAAAGGGTTGAAAGACAGATCCTTGTCATATTTGGTTGATGGTCCGTTTCCAGAATTGTGAACCACACTTGCAGGTATCCCTTGTCAATACACACAACTTTAAGTCCATTTGGCAATCGTTTGACAACTGACTGACAACATAGAGTTCCATTTACGATAAAAAAGAATTTCCAAGACTCTCAGTGAACCTTTCTCTTTTACATTATCCTAGATATGTGTATCTCCATCCATGATGTCATTCTTTTTCTTGTGTAAAGAAAATACAAACCATGACAGACTCTTGGTAATAATGCAAATTTTTCATGGTCGATTTTGCGAGCATCCTACATTACACATACCCTTTCAGCAATGCTGTGTGGATCTGTGGCCTGTCCTCTTCTAGCCCGTACCCTTGATCGAATTGCTGGTGGATGTGGACAAGTGGCAACAGTTGCGGGCATTGGTTGAACATGAAAAACCTGCAGAAAGATGAAGGCATAATCAATGATGAGAAAAGTTACAAAAGAAAGATGGATGATGGGCAAACAACACTACATCTTCCAAGTTGCACAACCCAACCACAGCAACATGATGCCGAAGAATAGAAAAACATTAATAACTAACTTGGCAGATTGTTAGCTGTCCAAAGAAAAGGTAGCATCTTCTATTTTTAATTTCTTGCTAATGCCAACAATTCCAAGAAAAAAGGATTAATGTCGGATCCCTCTATACCATAACAACATTAACCTGGTTTATTAACATCCCATGAATTCCATTGGCACATCAATTTGATCACTAGAAGGAGAACTTCAAACAGCTAGACCTTCAAACGGCTATACATAAGCACAAACACATTCATTGCTATGCTCAGACATTTTAGGCTATTTTAACAGTTGAGCCAGCATGCACAAACATTCAAAGCACCATATAACCGAAAAAAACATTAGACTAGAGCTCTTGTGTGAAACGCATGAATTGTAAAAGTCTAAGCTTGATAAACAAGGTAGTTCACAAAATCAAATACTTCTTTGGAGCAATCCTAAGGTATCGATATTCAAAGGTGAAGGCATTGAACCTTATTTATTCTAAGGAAACAAGATATCTATCCCCTTAAGGGCTTATGATCGCAGTTTCTTCATTTCTCAATTCACCTTCTACATTTTTTCCATCTTTTAAGGCAGTGCACCAAAATTTGCCTAGTATTCCAAATTAATATGAAAACAAAATACACATATTGACCTATCATAGCTAAATCGAGAATTTGACTTTTTAACTTCTTTTTCCCCGTTGCCACGTTCATCATTGATGTCAAACCAACAGAATTTAGACAATTTGCTAACACAGGCTACAACTGCCGTTTCCACAAGAACTGCAACTTCAGATATCACTTCAAGGACACGCGCCAACCAACCAGACAGGAACCACAGAAAATCATGTCAACCTTAAACGAAAAATTGCTACATCAGCATTCGCACATGAACATAGGTGTCCTGCTTCTCAATTACTCAACTAGCCGACGAGAGCCTGCTTGTAACTTTTTCTATGTCAAGAACAAATCTTGGAATCTCAAAACATAAAATCCTAATCAGTGCCATTTTAACATTTCTGTATGAAACTCATTTCTCTCCTGTTCTTCAACTATAATAAGGCTTGGAAAAACTGAAAATCCTCCAAAAACTATCGTCCGTGATCAACCATGGAGAGGCAACAAGAAACCATAAGGATAAACACAGACTCAAAAGTTCAAAATAAGAACACCCAATCTGCAAAAGTATGAAGTATATAAAAAAAAAATACCGAAGGAATGCTGAAAACTATGTGGAAAACCCGTAAAATTGAGAAAAGAATCAAATGAATACCACTAGTAATAAATCCAGCTTATGTTTTAGTCAGACTACTGAAGAAGTACTCCACCAAAGTATTTTTATTCAATATTTCCTTGGCTTTCCCAGCAACCAAACATGTAACAGACACGCACATACACAATAAAAAAAAAAAATTGACTCACATTTTTGACAGTAGCAGCACCTCTTCCATCAACAACGTCATCGCGAAACCGTTTCCCGCTTCCGGAAGCTTCCTCGGGTCTTATAAAAGCATCCTTGCCCTGCTCCAAGCTCAGACCTAAAGGAAAGCCATGAAATCCGGGGGCGGAGAGGGAGGAGAGGTGGGAGGCGGAGGGGTCACCAGAGCTGAGCTGAAGCATCATAGAGGCCTGAGCCGGAGAAGGCAAAGCGGCGTCGGAAGAGGGAAAGCTCGGAAGGCCGAGGATTTCCTGGAGGAAATCATCGGTGGGAGGGTCGGAGGGGTTGTTGGCCATGAAGGAGTGGGGTTGAAGAAGAAGAACAAGTTGAGTGAATTGGGATTCAAAAAGAGCATCTACTCCCCATACTCCCTGCTCTTAACTGAACTTTTATTATTATTAGCTACTCAAAGTTAGCTCCTATCGTTTCTGGCATTTGCTTAGTTGCTTTCCAAAACACAGCACAGAACGAGAACAACAAGCCTCCGCGTCTACCCTCACTTAAAATGTCCTTCTTTTTTCTTGAAAGCCCTCCTTTTCACCTTATTTACATGACCGCCCTTCTTCCATTCTTTTCAATATTATGTTAAATTCCTTACACTGTTACAATACGACGTCATATAATGCCACAGTTAAAAAACTCTGTGCGCTTGGTGACCAATAATTAAGAAATTAGAATAAACAAAAGGGATTTTCATTCTGAAAAGTTCAAATTGAAAATGGAATAAAATTATTAATTATACGCATTTTATATACAAACTTAATGATGAGATTATTGAATTTAATGGTTATATCATTGTTAAGAATGATAATAATAATTTTTGCTTATTATTGATGATTACGTCAGTGATCTTGTAAACAATTAATTAAACCATTTTATATTATTAATAAAATTTTTTTTAATTAAAAATAATTTAATAAATTATTAATTTTTAAATATTTGTGTATTTTTATAATAGTAAAATTAAAAAAAATCATAATGAATTTATTTTATGATATAAAATTATTGAAATAAATTAAATAAAACAATCATGAGAAGAAACACAAAAAAAAAAGAAAAAAAGTTTCAATTACACACATGAATTCTGATTTAGGTTAGGGAAAAAAATCAAGAATATTTAAAATAAATATGCCAATCCTTATCCATTAATAACTACCAAATATGCAAAAATTAAAAAATGGAAGTTAGTTGCTTACCCATTCTTAGAAACCAAACGTTCCCTTAGCTCAGTTTTCCCTCGTCTCATAAAGATAAAAGGAAAATAAAACGTTTTTGGAGTTTCCTCCCCCAAGGGCCATGTGTGTCTGTGTTCTGCTTTTTTAGTATCTAAACTATCAAATATCCACCAAATGTAACGGCCAACCTCTCCTCAATATATATTTACACACACACAAGGTCCTGGCCCTGGAGAATTAGCTTGTCATTATATAAATTGTGTTGTAAATGGAATAAACTGTTCTTTCAAAAAGTCATGGAGCTAATTTAACAGCAATGGAATGGTTGTGGAGCAAATTTAACAGCAATGGGATCTCGTTACTGTAAAATTAGCTCTTCGACTTTTTGGAGGAACAGTTTATTCTATTTACAACACAATTTATATCTAGTCAAGATAATTCTCTCATGAATCTACTTTATAGATCCACAAAATTCTTATTCTTTTTAAAGCAAAAAGGAATTGGAAATTGAAACTTACATCAAATAAAATAAAAGTGAAAAGGAAAGAGTAAATGAGTTTAAATTTCACTGCTTTCCTTCAGCAACCGTCACAAACAGCTTATGATCTTATGGAGTCCAATCGAAGTTCATCTGAAAGTACATCTCCTGTTCTTCAAAGCAAACAGGACAGAACACTGGAACTCATCCACCAGATTCTTTGTATCATCGCATAACCTTCCTAATGGTTATAGGAAATACCGAAAATTTCATTAGAACCCATCTTAAATGGAAGCCTGTTGGTTCCCAATACACACCACATTGTGAGGTAATGGCTTAAACTGGGGGTACCTGTAATAAAGAGAAAAAATTAAACACACACCATCCAAACTGTCATCATCAACTCTCTGATACAATTTCAGATAACTTACAAAACATCAAATCTAGTGGACCATGCTCGCTCTCAAGCAGATTTCTACACCGAAACTCATGTCCTACAGGCAACCATCTGCCTTATAATAAAATGCTGAAATTAAAAGCAACTGCTCACCTACAGATAAGAAGCCATTATCTCTCAAGTCTATTGAAAATAATTCGAAATCATCTCAAGTTTCATTCTCAATTTCACTTCAGCATAGAAAATGTACTAAAGCATATTCCAATATATCATATGCAAATGTTCCTTTTACGCACAAAGAAAATGGTGAATAACACAAACTAGAAATTACTTTCATTCACAATTTATTTAATTCTGCGGTTGCACGAAATCTTCTTCCAAAGAATCACATGCAAATGCTCCTTTTATGCACAAACAAAATGATGAATAACATAGAACACAAATTACCTTCATTCATATTTTATTTGATTCTGGGACTTGTGCAAAAAAGTCTTTCGCATTGTGAGCAACCTCAGCCTCCAGGATAGCCTCTAACACTATATCAGATCCTTTCACATCATCTGACAGATGAACCATAGACTTCTCTTAGCATAAAAATATTATGTATTCAAGAGGTGAAACTTTCATGAACTAGTTCAACAAAAGAATTACTGACATAAATGGCAAGAACATCAATAATCAATAATAAAACGCAACTGATCATGCAATAATCTATTTTTTAAAAAGTGATTCGATAAAGAGACATTTATGATGTACCAACAGTTTGACAGTACTTAAAGGAAGCACAAAATAAGAAAACAGAAAAACCTCGAAGGTGTATTGTAAATCAAGAAGTGAAATCTACATTACTTCTGCAGGAATTATGATGAGGAAAGAACAAATGAATTTTACATGAACAAAGAAATTTTCATAAAAAATCTAACAATAAGTAACTCAAAATCGACCATGTTGATATCGAATTAATATAAAAAGAAAATTTATGGGTTGGAAGTACTGCACCAAAAAAATTGTGGTAAAACTACCTAACATCTGCAACTTCTTACTTCAGTAATAAATCTATAGGTTACATCGGTGCTTATTGTCACTACTTGAGGAAGAGAACATTGGCTACCTGAGTTTAAGCTTGAAGAGAGTGTAAAATCAGACAAGGATTAACCAATTATTATTTTTTAGTAGTAGTTAGCTTTCTAGAGCTGGATGTAGCGAATCTGGAGGATCATCACATTGATATCTCCAAATATATGCAGATAGGAAAAATTACAGTACGATAAGGAACTATAAATTCTGATGTGGTAACATCAACCACACTAATATGTGAAACTTTTATAATCCATGTTATAATAGGTATACTAGAGTAATAATAGTGATATCCCAATTAAGTGTGCTATAAAGTGAACACAATGGAAGCAAAAAGGATCATAATCACATGAAAAGGGAGAACAGAGCATTACCCTTGTGCTTTGGTAATAAACCAGCACTTTCAGCAGACACGGGCAAAACATCAGCAAGACTGGGATCTTCAATCAGTATTTCTGCATTTGGACCAATCTGTGATGACGCATTCTTCAAGGCCAAGGATTCAGACAACCTTGCAAATGCAGTTGCTTGGCTGTGTATACAAGATGTATCTGAGGCTTTTGAACTGGAACCCTAGGATTACAACAAAGCTTGACTGAAGGGAAATTTAACACTAACACGCTGCATACTACAAAGACATTAATGAGTAAAAAAAGGAAGTACAAAAGCCAGAATGTTTCCAATTGAAACCTTGAATATGGTAGTCGTTGAAACACTCTGTGCATTTGCTTGCTCAGCAGAAACTCTAGAACCAGTAACTTGGGAAGCAGTCTCTGAATCTGGAGTTTCAGGTGCATTGTCATCTGTCTTGTATCAAAGGCAACAAAGATTAGCAAGTCCTAACTGGAAGAAACTACCCTCTAGAAACAACTTGCAAGAACAAGATACTGAAGAATACCATTGGAAGGGGGTGTATTGTGGAGATTATCCACTAGCCTTCGTGTCATAGGACCAGGATTCAAGACAGAAATGCTTCGGATTTCATGTCGAATAGCTTCAAGTTGAGCCATTGTATCTTGAAGTTCCTTGTGAACCTAAGGTACAAAGTGCGTATATTTGAGTGGGTGAATAACAAGAAGAAAACCCAACAATCTCAATCTCAAACTGATATACTTTGTAGGCTGCCTGATGATAAAAGTTCAGGTGTAGAAAAACTGAACCAAATAATTTAACAGCAAAAAACATTGCGTACACAAAATGTTTCAATGTCTTGATGTACAACTGAAGCCTCAGAAGTTATAACGTAAACAAACAAGACAGGCACACAGTACTCCAGCAAAATAATGCGGTAGAGAAAAAACGAAAAAAGAAGGCGTAGAAATGCACCTGACGAGCTTGAGTTTGCTGCATAACGTTCTCGAACTGACCACGAGCCAGTTGCACGTAACCAATGGCTCTACCAGCTAGCCTCCCAGCTGTTCTCGCCACAATCGGAAGATCCTTGGGCCCTAATCAAAATTCAACTTAGAAAACCGTAAAACTAAATCCACTTCCAATTTGGAGGAAATTAAACATGAAAAGTTACCTACCGATTAGCGTAGCCGTAGCTCCAAGCAATAGGAAGATTTCTCCGTACGAAAGCCCAAGCATAATTCCAAAAGCAGTGGGTTGTAAGTGTCAAGTGAGTTCGTCGTCTAATTTTGTGGTGAATTTTGGTTCTCAACTTCTTCTGTGCAAAAACATGGCTTCACATGCTCCTCTGTATCTCCTATGGAAGTGAAACGTATGGGCTTATTCTGTGACAACAATGGATCCAATGTCAAGCTTAAGAAAAGAAAAACCCTTCTCTTGATACCCAAAAACTGTTTTGGTTCAGATTTTCACACGGAGATAGTAGCGTGGGATTGCCAAGGTATACTGCTTGGAGAGAGGAGAAGAGAGGGCCATATGGTGGTCGAAGATCGGCACTGGAAAAGATTTCACAAGCAGCGATGACATTTGCTGGAGTTGATGTTTTAGGCGAGTGTTTTACGAAACTGGGCTAGGCCTGATTCAGAGAAGGGCACGGTGGTTTCTTCGAGATTGGGAACAATGGGCAGGAATAACTTGGGTAAATTTTAGTCAAAACATGATACGATGAATCAGATTATTTTTAAGGTTGATGACAGTAAATTTAATGCTATCTTGGTAATGAAAATTAGCTATTGGGTTAGAGAACAAAAGCACCTCTTGTATTTACAGAAAATTTTAAAAAATAATATTTTCGGGAAAATAAAATCTCTAGTTTGTACCTGTACTGTACAGAAAAATACTTTAGAATCGATTTCGATTAAAAACATTAACGGAAATTTTGACGTGGCAAAATTAGTTCACATAAAACAATCAAAACTAGCTTACGTGATGAAATACTTCGACTTAACCCTACCTTCGCTGTTTTTATTTTTAATTTTTAATTTTTGTTTTCAAATTTAATAAAAAAATTTGTTTATTTAAATTTTTAGTTTTTATTTTTTATTTTCAAAAATTATAAAAACCATAAAAAGTATTTTCTATTTTTTATTTATATTTTTTCCATAATTTGATTTACTATTGTTTAAATATGTATTATTTAACTAAATATTTAATTATTAATAAAATTATGAATAATTTAATTCAAGATTATATATTTAATAAATTAAAATTATTCATTAATTAAAATTATGAATAATTTTATTTTATTTAAATTTTATAATTATTTATTTTATTAAAATAACATAATTTTATTAATCATTTGTTAATAAATATTATATAAGAGATTAAATAAATAAATTTATTTAAAAATAATTTATCTTTAAATTTTATTTAATATGTAATTATTATCAGTAATAAAAATATAACTATATTAAAATAAACAAAATTTTGTGTTTATTTAAAAAATAAAAATTAAAAATTAAAACCGAAAACTAAAACTAAAACTAAAACCTCCAACAACAAAAACCAGAAGTAGAAGTAATCAGTTACCATTTCATATTGTCTTCATATTTAGGCACAAGCTCTAAAATTATCCAGTGACTAATCGGGAGACGATGAAGGAAGAGAACGTGAATCGGAGGAAGTAGGACTATCACTGAAGCCAGTATTACTAAAATCAATGCAACAATTTTCGTGACTTAAGTCCATCACTACGAAAGTCTTAATGACCATGGTGAGCCATCTAAGGACTCTCAAAGATCGGGATTTTAGAGGTACATATTTGCAGAGAGAGAGAATAGGACCTTAGAAGTTATTGGAGATGTTAAAAGAAGTCAAGCTAATAAGCGACTCAAGAACCTTAATCTCCTCACATAGCTTCTTATTACGAGAAAGATGGAGTGATTGTAACTATCTCAAACCAGACATTATATCAGGAAGCTCACCGCTAAATTCATTTGAGCTCAAGTGTAAACTAATTGTCAAACTTGTAATGTAACCAATTTCAGGTGGAATCGAACCTAAATGGTTGTTGGAGCTTAAATCAAGCAATGTTAGCTTCTGCTAGTTTTGGATGGGACGTGGTATCGACCCTCTCAGCAAATTGTTGTCAAGAATGAGCTTGTTCAGGTAACCAAAGTTTCCAAAACTTATTGGAATTTCACCTGTAAAGCTGTTCCTCCTAAGTTCAAGTTGTTCAAGATTTACAAGCTCCCCCAAGTGAGTTGGTGTCTCTCCAGTAATATAGTAATATGGACATCCAGACAGGTCAAGAATAGTGATGTTGGAAATCCCAAATGGAAGGCCACCAGAGATGATTCATAAACAGGTTTAGAAATACCAAATTATTCATATACAGGTTTGGAAATACCAAATTATGTAACTGGCATACTTTTCTCTAAGCCTCAATCTAACCAAAGACTTAACAATTTGCGAAACCTCTCAGAAATCCTCGTGATAATAAATTTCCTAGAAGCAAAAGCTTGCTTAACTTCTTTAAATTGAAAATCTCTTCCAAGGATTGACCCAATGAGCTTGTTTCGAGAGATCATGAGCATAAAACTCAATGCAGTTGCCAAAAGAGGCTGGTATGATTCTAGACACTGAATTAACCCACATGAAATATTCTTGTCATAGCTATCGGAGTTCGAATCGTCTGTCTAAGTTAACCCTGTCTTATTTTGTCCAA
Organism: Erythroxylum orinocense; assembly: GCA_025531955.1. NCBI lineage: Eukaryota > Viridiplantae > Streptophyta > Magnoliopsida > Malpighiales > Erythroxylaceae > Erythroxylum > Erythroxylum orinocense. The sequence continues at coordinate 13,334,703 of JANZLX010000004.1, read as the reverse complement.
TATGTAAACGTCGTCGTTTTGTTAAGAAATTTCACGCCTGTCTCATTAAAGCTACTGACACCTGTGGGACCCACCCACAGGCGCCGTTTTCTTAACATTGGAGAAGCCGACTACCAGTATTAACAAGCCACATTTATTTTAATAATAAGCAAAGTCAAATTGAATTTTGTAACTTAAAGACAGTACGTACCCTTATTAATATAGTTAGATACTTATTATTTAATAAATATAAAAAAGGAAATATGCATTATATTAATTAATTATATTTCCATTATTGTAAAAACTGTTAATAATCTAAATAAATTTCTTATTATTATTAAATTTATTGCAGAGTAATTTTCAAGTTACTTATCATTATTATTACATTTCTTTTTAATAATTTAATAAATCTTTTTGTTCTCTTTATTATTATAATTATTAATTAGTATTAGTATTAGTATTAGTATTATTATAATTAGAATATTCGTTATGATTATTATGATTAATTAATAATCATAATTATTATTATTAGTACAAAGTGTATTATTAGTATACATATATATATATACTTATTTAAACATTATTATTATTATTATTATTATTATTGTTATTGTTAATTTATTATTATAAATTTTTATTCGATATGATTATTAAATTTATTTATTAGATTAATTTCTATTATAATAATTTCTATTAGTATTATGAAATTAGTTATAATAACTAACTTTGTATTGATTATTATTGACTTTATTATTCCTAATGAAATTTGTTATTACAAAGGAACTTTGCTCTTTATTATCAACAATCACAAATGTTATAACATTCACGAATATTTTGATTACTAAGTTATTTTGATTATTAATAATTTTATCAGTTATTATTATTATTATTATTATTATTATTATTATTATTATTATTATTATTATTATTATTATTATTATTATTATTATTATCACTTATTATTCTTAGTTTTATAGATTATTATTGTGAATTTAATATATTATTGTTATTTTTATTATGATTATTATTAATAAGTTATTCTTATTATTCTTAAATTTATATTATTTTTATTATAAAATATGATTAAGTTATTCTTATTATCATTAATTTGATTTATTATTATGATTATTGTTATTATTGTTATTATTATTATTATTATTATTATTATTATTACTACTACTACTACTACTACTACTACTAAGTTATTCTTATGTTTCTTAATTTTATATTATTATTGTTATTATTATTCATTTATATTATTATTATTATTATTATTATTATTATTCTTATGATAATTAAATTTATTTATTAATTAGAATTATAATTAGTGTTTTTATAGATTTTTAATAAGTTATTATTATTATTATTGTTGACTACTACTAAGTTATTCTTATTCTTACTATTATTATTATTATTATTAAATATTGTTATTATTATTACTGTCATTTTTTGTCATTATTACTATTATTATTATCATTATTATTATTAATAAAAATGATTATTATAATTCATAACATATTATTAACATAAATAAAAACAAACAAAAAAACTTACTGAAAATAAATTCATTAAATAATGAAAAGAAAATTAAAAATTAGGGTGGGCTCGCGAGCGCGAACTCTCGCGATTGCGACGACTCACACTTGCGAGAGTGCCACAATTTCGACCGACTCGCGATCGCGTATGGTCGCGATCGCCAGAATGACTTATTTTTTGCGATCGCGAGACGGTCGAAATCAGACAGTCTCGCCACTAAGACAAATCGCACTCACGAAACTGCCTGAAACTTTGAAAAAATACTTTGCCGAACTCATTCTTATTATTCTTCGTTTTATATATTGTTATATTTATTACATATGATTAAGTGATTCTTGTTATTATTAATGTGATGTATTTATTTATTATTCTTTCTGTTATTACTAAGTTATTCTTATTATTCTTAAATTTATATATTATTATTATTATTATGATAATTAACTTAAGATTAGCATTAGTGTTATTATTATTATTATTATTATTATTATTATTATTATTATTATTATTATTATTATTATTATTATTATTATTA
>JANZLX010000004.1:13218089-13231024 GCA_025531955.1 Erythroxylum orinocense | reverse complement strand
CTCCTTATCTATTCCCCATTTCTCATATGTCTTAACATAAGCCATTCAAAAATCCTTAATTTATTCCAACCAATTAACAAATTCTCAAATTAAATCCTCCAAATAATTTAAACATGCTTAAAAAAAATCGGGGTCCAACATCAAGGCCCAAAGCGGACAATACCTGTAAGCGGGTGATCTGGGATGTTACATGGGATACATATTGACAGCACTAGCTCGATCAGTAGGTCTTGATCCCACAACGATGATATGTGTTTCGACAAATGTTTTCAACCAAAGGCACTTGCTTGTGTGTGGACTGCTGAGCTTTGCGGGATGTAGTTTTCGGCCATATAATGAGAGAGTAGCCGTCAAACATCGAGGAACAAGGGAGTCATCTTCTAGCGAAGAAAAATAAGAAAGCAGTGACTCACAACAACAAGAAGCATAATCTACAATTACTATGGTTGATGCTGCTTCAGTTTTAGAGATGCTCAAACGTTGGGAAGTTGCTACAGCCGCGAATAGCAACAGGTTAACTGCAATTGAAAGAGCAATGACGGATATTCAAAAGCAATAGCGGTATCAAGCAAAGAAATTGAAGAAATTATTCGCTGCGTCGAATGTGGAGGTGCCATCATCTACACGTTCACCACCAGGTTCTCTTATTCCTTAAAAGCTCTAGTAAATGTTTTCTTTATATACTTGTTCATTGGTGGTGTACAGTATTTGTGATAGTTCTTTGCTTTATTTTTTATTTTTTATTTCTTTTTACTGCCTTAATTAGTAACTTGGCAAGAATATTGAACTTAGTTTGACAGATTGTTAACTTCATACATGCCCTTTTAATCATTAAAAATTTAGAAAATGTTACTAATGATCATTTGAGGATAGTGCGCATAGATAGTGGGCATACTGAACGATTTTGGTACTTTTAGCAGAATTATTTGTATTAAGTCCTTGCTTAATAATTATGACTATTATTGTTTACTTGAAGTTTTAACTTGAGGATGAGACAAAAAGGGTATGAATGATAAGGAGGAAAACTTAAAGAAAAAAAGAGAAAAAACCTCCAAATTCTTGCTCCGCTGTGCTAAGGGTACCCGAAACTGGCCTTGGACACATAAGCAATGCTAGTAGCCACTTAATGATGAAAGTGAAGTAGGTTTTATGCATTTGATTAAGCTCCTCGTTTGTATTTAATTGAAAACCTTTTCATCTCAAGCAAACTTCTTAAGTTATGCTGGAAATAAGGTTTCTTCATCCTTATTGCACAGTTTTAACAACAAGTTGATAATGTTACAAATATGTTCAACAGAGACTTGATTCTGATAATGAAGTTATTGGTGCTATTTACTGCTCTTGTATGCATACTATTCACAATTTGATTTGAGGAAACTTTTCTACATTTTTGGTAATTAAGGGGTTGTAGGAGGTTCACAATCATGTCAAGTTGGGTAAAATATTCTTTGGTATCAATCTATCTAAGTCAGTGTTGTGTTTCTTTCCTTTTTTCATTGTGTATGCTTGTGGACAAACACAAGTATAGCGGTGAGTATTGATGAGTGTGTATTTATTAGTTGGGTGTTAATGTTTTTAGTTATGTTTGTGGTACTTTTCGTTCTTGGTTTAGTAGTTTAGTTTAGTTTTTAGGCAAGCTTGATGTTTTGTTAAGTGTGAAGGAATAGAGGAGCAAGATGATAAAAGTTGGTAAACGAAATAAGGGAATTGTATCTGGTGCAATCGCAAGGAATGATGATGCGATCACAAGGAATGATGATGTGATCGCAAGCTACTTTGGGTGCGATCACAAGATCAATTGGTCTTCTAGAGGTAGCTTCGAGTGCAATCACAAGTCAGTAAGGTTCGATTGCACTCAGGACTCTTAACTAGAAGGTAGGCTATTCACTTTCGGGTGCGATCGTAATACGCAACTTTCAGGGGAAATTCCCACGTTTCCTCACATGTTTAAATGAATGGTGAACAGTTAAAAGAAGTCTTCAACATGCGAGAACATGGGGGGAGCTATAAAAGTTAGTGGAGGTGGGCAATCATGAGAGGACGGAGAAAGTAAATAAAAAGAGGAAAAAGGCAAAGAAGACAGGGGGACGAAGACACGAAGGGAGAGAGGAAAGAAGAACAACAAAGAAGAAGTGGGAGCTCTGCGATTTTTATATTTTTAGTTAGTTTGATTTTCCAATTTATTGATGATATGTGTTTTCTAGTTTCCTTATTCAAAGATTGTTTCATCCTCTAAGGTGAATTTGGTTTTTTGAATTTTTACTATTTATGGTTTGTTGTTTTTATTAATAGTTTTGGTTGATCTTAATGAGAGTTGAGTTCTTCTTCTAAACCATACTAATATAATTTACATGCTAAGAGATTAGTGTCTAAGTTTTATTCCTAAAAGGTTATGCAGTTCATATTTTTTTATTTATATCTGAATTGAACAATTTGCATAGTGACAAAACAGAGTAAGTGATTCAAACTTGAGAAAGAAGAATTACTTCTTGAGAAACCTGGGGTGGTAGAATATTCAGATTCAGATTTACTTAGCAGGAGTTAATAACAATTTTTGAAAGCTTTAATCTTGTGATTCTGTGAAATCAAATTCTTTTCTTGAAGAATTACTTTTGTTCAGAAAGTTATTTGTAATTGTTTATTTCTTTTATTTATCATTCTTAATTTATCAATCTTTTTATTATTAACTTAAACAATCTGGAAAGAATTAATATTAGTGCTTAGCATAAATCCTCGTGGGAACGATAACCATACTACAATAACCTGTACGCTTGCGATCGAGGTCCCAGTGCATTATTTCATTTATAACTCATCAAGCCACTACCCTGAAAGTGAATTTTGGCATTACCCATCTGAAATTGACAACATCGTTCACTCCCCAAGGTTAACACAACTAGCCTACAACATGTGCACTTATGGTGGAACCTTGGAGCAATAAAACAACAAACACCCGAACAAATGAAGAATAAAGAAGAAGAAAAGAAGAGAGAAGAATGTTTTTCCTGTATCTGTTCATCCTTTTTTAATCCCCATAAATAGAACCCCAAAGCCTTATCTTTCGGATTCTAAATCATAACTATAGATTGATTTGTTAGTGGGCTACTTTTAAAATATGGGGAAGGAATTTAAAGGAACAAAGACCAAGTCAAAGGTTATTTTAGAAAAGGATAGAAGAGTTTAGAACTCAAAGTTGTTTTAGATAAAAATAGAAGAGTTTAGAAATCAACAGGCATTTTCCCAACAACAACAATACCTCGTCACGTCATCTATGGTTTCACAATTGACGATGTCGTCTCGGTGTAAGAATTGTGGTGATGATGTAGTTGAGATTCCAAACACAGGATTCCACCATCCTCCTTATCTCCTACCGTACTCCAATTGATTCTGACGAGTACCAGAACTTTCTCAAATCCAAACTCTACTTAGAATATGCAGTTGTGGCTATGAATGGGGTATTTAGGGAAGAGGGACTTAATTTATGAGTCATTTTAGTGGATTTATTCATGTATTTGACTTGGAGTTTTTGAATGTGAATGTCAATGTAGGTATTAGGTGCAAAGATAGAAGACTTTCCTTCTTTAGCTAAAGGCCAAAGATTGGATGATATTAATTTTCCATTAGGATCACAATATTCCGATGAGAACTTTAGAGTATCTAGCATAATTGCTAATTATTGTTAAAGCTTCCATTTTTTACTATGCCATGAGCTTTTCAGTTCTTCGTTATCTGAACAGATTCAAAGATGTTAAGTTGTTTTGCATGTTGGTTTTGTTGAGAATTTGGATGTATACATTAACTGCTTAAAATTTTTGGAGAATCTGAGGTATTATGAATGAGTAATTTCTTTTACTATAAGCGAAGTGACATAAACCTTACTAGCATTTGTGGGGAGGGTAAATGTAGATTGTTCTAGAGCATATTGACTCAGGAGATTTATTCAATTATCCAATTTAGATTATGAATTGTTAGCACATTTAAATCATATTATCTAGATCAACATATGGCTGTTAAGGCATTGATGAAAATTTAACTGTATAACTTCAAATATAAGCATTATTTGTGACGGTCGCCCATTTTGTTGCACCATGCTTGGATATCTTTGACACGTGGGTTTGGTTTTTGAATTAAAAGAACATGAATGTCTATTGACTGTCTTTTTTTGGAGAAGTGTTGCAGGAATACTTGTATGCTTTTATTCCCAAGATATAGCTCTTAACTCATAAATAATCTACTGGAGGTTTATAGTGGGAAAGATTAGGTTTGATCTTAAAATTAAAAAGCCCATTATTAGCTATTTTAAAACCTTAGGTCATCTTAGTTGATCTCTGGGTTCATAAACAATGTATCTTAAGTTAATTAGTTGAAGAAAAGCATATTTAACGTATTTGATCTCAAGTTTATCACTATATTTTGTGAAAAATAAAATCCCTATAGGATCTCTTACTGTATGTTTCATGGTATCTCTGATATGGTCCTAGGCGTAGGATCTAGTCACGGGACGATCCACCAAGGAATCCTCTTAATTTCCCTTATTAAAGTTCTTCTCTTTTTTAGAAGGCCCTGTGTTTCTATGCAAAAGGGACACTTATCTGTGATAAGGTTTTATACTATAATAAATATTTCTCTGTTAATTTGTCTGATAGTTTATTCATAAATAACATAGCCTTATATAGAGGTTGGTTACATTGGTTTATTTAGGATAATACTTCTAACAATAATAGACCTACTAGTTAGAATACTAAATAGTTAAATGGACTTCTTCTAAGGTAAGATCTCTTATTTTCAAGGAATGTTGTAAATCTCCCATCATTACTCACCTTCTCGACAAGGAACTTGTCCTCAAGCTCGAAACGGTTGATTGTCCTCCTCTGGGTCTGCCACTTCAAGCCAAAACAGCTGCTTACACTTGTGTTCCCTAAAGTATGGCTCATCAGAATTAAAATAAAGTCCCTTTGCTCATCTTTCAGCCATCTCCTCCTATGACAAACACTTAAAAAACTAGGATGGGCTACTTTCTAAACTAGAGACCGATGTTGGAGAACATCCCAAGGGTTTGCTGTCTCAGTTGTTAACAGCTGCAGGGTCGGCCCGAGAGCTTTTGGCTATTGCCCAAGCTGAATCGTTGCTTATGGTTGTTGCCCAAGTAGAAATATGCTGAGCTCCACCTCCCTATTCCATCAATTGCTTCCTTTCAAAAGTCCTTGCCATGTTCATGGTCGTCCCTAGCGTGTTCGGCCCCTGCAGCTCCACATCTATCCATATCTCATCAACTAATCCAGTTGTAAAGAGGGCTACCTATTGTTCGGGTCAGAGACCAGTGGTGCATGCTAATAAGGTTTGAAATTGACGCTGGTATTCCTCAATAGTACTCGTCTATTTGAGATTGGCTAATTCTCCTAACGGGTTAGTGCTTAAGGGGGGACCAAATCATATGTTACATTGTGACTTGAAATCCTCCCATGACATTCTTGGTATCTCTTGTTCCACCTAGTAATACCAGAGTTGGGCCTTCTCTGCCAAGTGAAATGCAGCCAAGTCTACTCGGTTCTCTTCTGTCATCCATTGGCTCTGAAAAAAATGATCGCAATAGTGCAACCAAACCAAAGGGTCCTCTAAACCATTGTAGGTAAGGAATTCTTACTTCGAGTAATGCGGCACCATACGAGCCTTGGGATGCCCTTCGTTCAACCTCTCCCCTCGGCTAGCTGAATAATGAATGTTGCTCGCCCCACCTCTATACCCCCTACGATTCAATTCCTTTCGTAGCTCCCTAAATTTACGATTCATCTCTTCTAATTGGGCAGTCGAGCCTTTACTGGAGCTCCTCCATCTGCTAAAAAACCTGCTCAACACTTTGCATAAACTCCCTGAGCTCATTTTGGATATTTCCTGAGTCATCCATCATGTTTGGCTCTAATACCAAATTGATATGATCCTGAGCATAAGATCTAGTCACAAGACGATCCACCAAGGAATCTTCTTGGTTTCCTTTGTTGGAGTTCTTTCCTTTTTTAGAAGACCATGTGTTTCTGCACAAGAAGGAGACCTGTCCGTGACAAGGTCTCATCCTCTAAGCAATATTTCTATAATAATTTGTCTGATATTTTATTCATAAATAACATAGCCTTATATAGAAGCTGGTTACATCAGTTTATTTAGGATAAGACTTCTAACAAGAATCGACCTACTAGTTTAAAGGGATGTTGTAAATCCCCTATCATTCTCATATGGCAAGATGTAAATGATATGTAATGCTTCACACTACTTCACGAATTTGTTTATGCACTGTATGAAATATGTTTCTTTCCCTGTAGATACATTATCATATATGAATTGGATCATTACAGGTACAGGATTTGGTATATCAATAGGTCAAAATGTACCTAATAGAGAATCAGTTAAAAATTCAAGCATTACTTGTTATGTAGAAACATAAAGAAACTTAAGTCAAGCAAACAACTAGTGGCTCATGTAAGGAAGATTTAGAAGATGATGATCTTGAAAAAGACACAGGAACTAATTAACACATGGACTAATAAAAAATAATCAAAGTTAATTTATGACAATTTTATACTCGACCATATTTGGTACTCGTTTAAAAGAGATTGAAGCTCTAACTATAAGATTTTTGCGATAATTGTCTTCGTGCTCTTTCTATAATCTTATAGTACTAAGTGGTGGTCAATGCAATTAAATTAATATAAGTTCTTACGAAGATAATTGAGCATTTATTTTTATCATTCTAAAATATGATTGTTTATTTTAGTTTTATACACTAATATGATTGTTTATTTTTATCATTCTTATGTTTTTGGAATGAAATTTATCTTTCTTAAAATACATCCTTAAAAATAAATAATAAAAATAATAATTTTGATCAAAAATAAATAAATAATAATTCATTTGTACGACATCGTTACTCCCGTGACAGCCACCGTGTGCCGATTAACACGTGACTAATTTCTGATTTCTAAAAGTTTACAGACAGTCAGACAAATAGACCAAATCAGACTAATCAGTAGTTGGCAAGGAAAAGCAATTCACAAATCGAGATAAAGATGAACGGTGTTTTCCCAGTGGATGATTTTTCCGATCCCTTTTGGCAATCTCCGGCGAACGCGATGAACCGGAGCGCATCCGAGTGGGACCTCGAGAAGTTTCTCGAAGGATTCTCCGGCGGCTCAGCTTCTTCCTCGGCCAGTGACAACAACACAGCGCCGTCTACGGTTTCACAATCGACGACGTCGTCTCGGCGCAAGAACTGCGACGATGATGTAGTTGAGATTCCAAACACACGATTCCACCATCCTCCTCCGCCGCCTACTGTTCCTCAGCCGTCCGATATCAATCCTACGGCTTCGATTGATTCCGACGAGTACCGGAAGTTTCTCAAATCCAAACTCTACTTGGAATGCGCAGCTGTGGCCATGAGCGGGGTATGTATGTTTAGGGAAGAGGAAGTTAATTTATGAGTCATTTTGTTGTATTTATGCATTTAGTCGACTTGGAGTTTTTGAATGTGGATGTGAATGTAGGTATTGGGTTCAAAGATAGAAGACTTTCCTTCTTTAGCTAAAGGGCAAAGATTGGATGATGTTAATTTTCCGTTAGGATCGCAAGATTCCGGTGAGAACTTTAGAGTATCTCGCATAATTGCTGATTATTGTTAAAGCTGCCATTTTTTACTATGCGAGGCTGTTGACTCGCTGAGCTTTTCAGTTCTTCGTTATCTGAACAGATTCAAAGATGTTAAGTTGCTGTGTATGTTGGTTTGTTGAGAACTTGGATGTATACATTAACCGCTTAAAGTTTTTGGAGAATCTGAGGTGTTATGAATGAGGAATTTCTTTTATTATGAGCGAAGTGACATGAACCTTCCTAGCTTTTGTGGGAAGGGTAAATGTCGATTGTGCTAGAGCATATTGACTGAGGAGATTTATTCAATTAGCCAGTTTAGATTATGAATTGTTAGCACATTTAAATCATATCATCTGGATCAACATATGGATTATTAAGGCATAAATGAAAATTTAACGGTATAACTTTAAAATATAAGCACTATTTGTGATGATCGTCCATTTTGTTGCACCATGCTTGGATGTCTTTGACACGTGAGTTTGGTTTTTGAATTAAAAGAACATGAATGTCTAGAGGCTGTCTTTTTTTGGAGAAGTGTTGCAGGAATACTTGCATGCTTTTATTCCCAAGCAAGAGCACGTGGCTCATAAATAATCTACTGGAGGTTTATAGTTGGAAAGATCAGGTTTGATCTTGAATTAAGAAGCCCATGATTAGCTATTTTAAAACCTTAGGTCGTCTTAGTTAATCTCTGGGTTCATAAACAATGTATCTTAAGTTAATTAATTGAAGAAAAACCGTACTTAACATATTTGATCTTAAGTTTATCACTATATTTTTTGAAAAATAGAATCCCTGTAGGCTATCTTTGGCCCCCCTCGTCTGTTTGAGATTGGCTAATTCTCCTAGTGGGTTAGTGCTTAAGGGGGGACTGAATCTTGTGTTGCATTTTGACTTGAAATCCTTTCATGACATTCTTCTTATCTCTTGTTCCACCTGGTAATACCAAAGTCGGGCCTCCCTTATCAAGTGAAACATAGCCAAGCGTACTCAGTCCTCTTTTGTCGTCCGTTGGCTTTGAAAGAACTGCTCACAGTAGTGCAACCAAACCAGAGGGTCCTCTAAACCATTGCAGGTGAGGAATTCTAACTTCGAGTAATATGGCACCATCCAGGCCTCGAGATGCCCTTCGTTCGGCCTCTCCCCTCAGCTAGCCGAAGCATGATTTCTGTTTGCCCCACCTCTATGCCCCCAACAATTCGGTTCCTTTCCTAGCTTCCTAAACCGACAATTCATCTATTCAAATTGGAAAGTTGAGTTCCTCTACTGGAGCTCCTCCATCTGCTGGAAACGCTGCTCAACCCTTTGCATAAACGCCCTGAGCTCATTTTGGATATTCCCTGAGTCATCCATCGTGTTTGGCTCTGATACCAAATTGATATGGTCCCGGGCGTAGGATCTAGTCATGGGACAATCCACCGAGGAATCCTCTTGATTTCCCTTGTTGGAGTTCTTTCCTTTTTTAAAAGACCCTATGTTTCTACGCAAGAAGGAGACTTGTTCGTGACAAGGTCTCGTCCTCCAAGCAATATTTCTCTGATAATTTGTTTGATACTTTATTCATAAATAACACAGCCTTATATAGAGGCTGGTTACATCAATTATAAGACTTCTAACAAGAATAGACCTACTAGTTTATTTAGGATAATAATTCTAACAAGAATAGACCTACTAGTTATGATACTAAATATTTAAATAGACTCCTACTAAGGTAAGATCTCCTATTTTAAAGGGATGCTGTAAATCTCCTATCATTCTCATATGGCAAGATATAGATGATATGTAATGCTTCACCTTACTTCACGAATTTGTTTATGCACTGTATGAAATATGTTTCTTTCCCCGCAGATATATATCATCTATGAATTGGATCATTACAGGTACAGGATGTGGTATATCAATGGGTCAAAATGTACCTAACGGAGAATCAGTTAAAATTCAAACATTACATGTTATGCAGAAACATGAAGAAACTCAAGTCAGGCAAACAACTAGTGGCTCATCTAAGGAAGATTCTGAAGATGATGATCTTGAAGGAGACACAGGAACTAATGAACACATGGATCCTGTTGATGCTAAGCGTGCAAGGAGGTGACCCAATCTTCTTACTTTCTTTTGCTTGGTTTTTATCTATTTCCAGAGGTTATTTTTAATGGAAAAGGAGGCATTTTATCCATTATTTGGATGGATAGTCATAATGTGTTGACAGCTTGTGCTTTTGGCAACAAAGCAATCATTGACTATGTAGTATTGTTATATGGATACTCTTCTGCAATAAATGGTAGTTTCTCAAAATTATTTGTTTCTGTCCATCTTGAAAAGTTGGATCAGTTTTGTTCGTACCTGAAATGTTTTTACTGATATTCCTCCACTTTCTACTCTTTTATCTTTTGGTGTGGAGGCATGCAAAGGTGATAATATTTAGTTTCATATCACAATACAAAAGGGATTGCCCTAAGACAATTATTATGTAAATTTTGATGATTGCTCAGGATGCAGTCAAATCGAGAGTCTGCCAGACGCTCAAGAAAAAGGAAACAAGCACAGCTGAATGAACTTGAGTCACAGGTTTTACCCAGGGCTTTACTTCTAGACCCATTCTTTGTTTTACATTTTTATTCATTGGTTTATTATTCTTTAAGGGTTTCTATGGTTTACTATTCTCCAAGGATTTCTATCTTTTATGTTATATTTTATAGGTCGGTCAGCTAAGGGATGAACGCTCGTCATTGCTATCACGCCACACTGATATAAATAAGAAGTGTGATGAGTCTGTTGTTAACAACAGGATTTTGAGGGCTAATATTGAAACATTAAGAGCAAAGGTAAATTGATGTGTTTCTACTTCATCAGTTTAAAGGTCCATTTGAGCACCTGGAATTACTTAATAATTAACTTTTTGAATCTATTCTGTATGACCCTAATGTCAGTGAGAATGGATCTTATAGCAAAAGTTTGTAAAACAATTTTGAGTTTGACAAGGAGCATCCTTGGAAAGATCTGCATTGCTGTAGATCTCTCAAAGGCATTGAGTTTCACAACTATCATTGTGTCAACATAACATTAATTTGATGGCGTATAATTGAGGTTGCTTTGCTTGATATCAGTTATTTGGCGCCGTGGTCTTAGTTTTTTTACCATTTGACTTGCACTAGATTGTTTTTCCAAAACTAATATAATTATTGTATTTGATGTTGTGAAAGGCTATGTGAATTTACTTGATGGGACTTCTACATTGACCACATCAATCAGGTGTCTATAATATGTGCAATTTACAGGTCAAGATGGCTGAGGAACAAGTTAAACGAGTGACAGGCAATGCTTCTGGCGAGATCCAACTTGCCTATCATGACTGGCCAAGCTGATGGAGCTCGTGTCGTTACTGGACCAGTGCAGCCAAACCCCAGCCAGTTCTTTCCCCATCCAAAACTTGTTCCTAATTTTGACTCCCACTCCCCTCATATACAAACACTAAATAACGGGTTCCCCACCAACCCCGCAGTTCAAGTTCCTACAATTACACAAAATGAAAATGGAAGCAATAACATTGGTGGTATGTCTTCTGCTCCACTTACAGCTGGTGGGCAAAGTATGGTTAACAAATCTGGCATGCCAAAGCAGATTGATCCGCCTGTTGGTTCTTGTGAGCCTTTGCTTCCATGTGACTCTGGACTTCCTCACGTAGTTGCGACGGAGAAAGAAAGAAAATCCATTAAAATGTAAATTGGGCTTGGAATGGTCATTGCATGTCATAAGATTGTTTGTAATGCATCATGAGTGTTGGGTTGTTATTGGTTTTAGGTTATGCCATGGTGGTTCTTCCAGCATGTAGATCATTCTTAATTTCGAGATCACATATGTAGACTGTAGCTGTATTTGAGTGGTCTGTATTCATTAGACTGAGTTTTATGTTGCGTACAGTTTTATGTGGTTGTTTCCATCGTATTCATTGCGAAGAGATTTCTAATTTCTTAAGATGTGGTTCATTCAAATTGACATGTTGCCTTCGGAGAAGATTTTCCGATGGATTTGGTTCATATCTGCACAGTAAATGGATTCTAAATGCGTTTGGGACAAGCAATATTGTAGAAGTTTCAGATGAATTTGGTCATGGGAAAAGAGCAAATGAAGATGACGAAGAGCATATTGATATCAACTCATTTCAATTTCTAAAGTCAATGCTGACACCAAGAGGATTCTAGCGCGTTTCAATTTGAAACGTCTTTATTGCAAAGCCAAAGCTGAATCGGCTAATAACATGTCCTTTGTATGTTTCTTAAAATAATAGAATATTATTAATTGAAAACAATTAAACATTTTCCATATAAATTGCTGTTCAATAAAGAATCAATTAAAATTTAGAAATCAAAACTTATGACTCTCCTAAATTTGAGAATATCGTGACCTTAAATAGTTTTTATGGTGGAAACTTTTAAGACATCTGGCAAATGATGGGTAATTTGGTTGGTTAATTACAAGCCGGAAATTTCCTTTCATTTGTTCAGTGACTAGGAAGACGGGACTTCCTCTAACTCCTACTCCTTTAATTTTTTGAAACTCACGTTCATATTTTTTATTTTTGTGATTAACCATAATTGATGATGGTCACTTTTTTTAAGGAACCTAAATGAGATTCTGTGCAATATTTCTTCAGAAGAAAATCTATATAAAAATGATTATAAATATTAGTCCATAGAAGCAATAAAGTCTTTCTTTTTAAGTTAATCACGAAACCACTTGACAAATTTGCTTATCAAATCGAAGTCAATAATCAGATTAGTTCTAAAAATCGTTGAGGACTTAACTAAAAATATTTAGATGTTGAGAATTATCGGTAAAAAGTTATCGTGTTCTGCATATAATAACCACTTCGATAAGTAATCCAAAATATGGTGAGTTTGAGAGTAGCAGAGGTTGCTCGAGAAATCATTTAAAGTAGAATAGATTATATCAAATATTAAATATTTTAACTTTTGTTTAAAAATATATTATAATTAGTGAGAGGATTTAATAATTTTGAACTTTAATTTCTCTAAAAAAATTTAATACTTGAAAATTTAATCTAAAAATTTATTAATAATAATTTATAGCTCTTGGTGTCCCAAATGTGATGCAGATGTTAGTCTTAAGAAAACCTACCGCCACTTTATAATCATTAGTACGGGTAACTTTTACTTCCACCTAGGGGTGTTCATGGTAGGGTAACCTGACCCGTTCGTAAATAACCTGAACCTGAACCTGAATGTCAGGTTCGGCAATTTCACGAACCTGAACCTGAACCTGAACCTAAAGAACCT
>JANZLX010000004.1:13187432-13197705 GCA_025531955.1 Erythroxylum orinocense | reverse complement strand
TATATATGTAATTTTCATACTTATTTAATGAATTATTATTTTATATTTTCAATGGGCCTCAAGGAATTTTTTTAAAAACTATTATCTTATATATTTAGCGAGGTTATTATTTTATCCCATTGGCCCAAGTCGGGACTGGAGAAAATTATTATTTAATCGAGATTATTAATTTATCGAATATTCATTTATCGAGGTTTTAGTGTATAATTTCATTTGAAATGTATATTTACTCTATAATTTTATCATATATATCTAAATATGTACAAGATAAAAAATGTCGTTAAATAATTATGTCACTAAATTACATCTAACTGATTGACTGTAGGGTATAAACCAACAAGATTAAGTAATATTCATCTCTAGTAAACTTATCTTAGAAAAAAGTACAGAAGGGTCTGCCTATTTTTATGGTGAAAGAAGCGATGTTGCACATTAAATGGGTATGCTAAGTCCAAACTATGATTTTAATCCTTATATGCAAATTGTGTACGTATAAATCCACAAATGTCATTAGTTGTGCCAGTGATATGCGTTTAGATTTTCATTACTATAGGTATAGATGAAAGCTTTTGGGTGGGAAGTTAAAATTTGGAAACACAGTTACAAAAGTAATGCTTGTGCTGAAGATTGTTTACACTGTGAATAAAGAAGATCGTAGATATTAAACAAAGCGCGTTTCAAGAATTATTCTGGAGACCAACAGCAGTTCTTTTCGCATATGAAAGGTCAAAGAGCTAGACGAGCCGGCCCAATGTAGCGTGATTGTAACTTCAACCATCGAAGAATAAACTAGTTGGAAAACTATAGGGTCACGAGTTACTACGGTATGAGGCTGGTCAAACTAGCTGCCAAACCCTACTCATTAATGCTTGAGTTTAACTACTGAGTTAGACATTGCTTTGTAAAGAGACACAAAAGACTGCCTAGTACTCATAAAAAGTTTACAAGAAAGAGCCTATAACATGTATCATGTAGTAAATATGAAATTTCTAATAAGTAATCCAATATATCCAGATGGAAGAATTTATGAAAGACAAGATTGAAGAAATAATTTTTAATTGAAAATTTATTTATTACACAATTCTTTGTTAGATGAGTGCATACTGTTTATTTCTAGCATTGTACTTTACATACTCCTCGCCTTAGGTAAAAGTCCTCGACTTTACCTCAAGATTCTAAATTACTGAATCACAAGAAAACGACCTTCAAAAATAAAAAAATATATATTTTAAAAGATAAGCGTGAAAGCTTACATTTGACCATTTTGATACAAGTCGCTCCACCACACAAGAGAGGTAGGATTACAGCACAGCTACCTTATCCATCAGCTAAAGAATCACAGAATCAGATGGGAAATTAACATATCGACACAAGCCCCCCGCACAGGCTTTCACTATAAGAAGGATACAAGTACAGTCCCAAACCATTGAACGAACTATTTATGCCACGTGAAACCTCTCCTTAGGAAAATCATATACTCAGATTTCTACACCGGACATCCAATTAGTTATTGCTGAATTTTTGCACCAGGTTGAATACCCGACTGAACTTTGCTTTGAAAGTGGGCTTCCAACCTGCACATACAAAGGAAATATAATGAAGTGGCAATCAGAAATATGAAAAACGAAACAAAAGTAGGTGGATGAGCAAACCTGGTAGCACATTTGAAATAAATGGTTTCAGGAGAGTTATATGTTCGTGCATTGGCAAACATTCTCTTGACATCAGCAACAAACATCTCGAATGTTACATAATATTGTTCAGACTCTACTCTTTTAGACATTGTCTTCAGATCTGTAATAGAAGATGTGTCCAATCATGAATCACTGATTATTACAAGCTTTCAACAAAAAGCAGAGAACAAGACATCATTTAACATCTTTCCAAAGAAAAGAGATCAAAGAATTAAAATGGAACCTCATATACTTGTCGAGTTTCTAAAATATGAGTTCCCAATTAGTTAAAAACTTCATAATCTGTACATCACAGTCACACTAAAACCCTTTCAATTACCAGTTGGAGACACTTTGACTAGAGTTATATGAGAACCTTGCACATCATACGTCATTTTCAAGAACTATAAGTTTCAAATTCTCCCAGAGCTGCTATGTCAAAATGATTTTAAAAAACAATCATAATAGGTTATTTTGATATGTAAGGCTTGGTATTAGAACTAACAATTTGCAAAGTAGTCACATGCAAAAGTAAAAAAACTCTCACCCATGGGATCTTTGATGATGTCATAGTAATCAGGGACATCACGTGCATCAACTGGTTCCTTAAATGGCCAAGCATCAACATGGTCATGGATTGACTGTTAAAGCACGAAGACAAGCGGTTAGAGTGGATGGAACGTTGAATAGTCAGAAATAGCACATTTGCATAAGTTATCATTGTCAAACCAGGTAACCGAAAAAAAAAAAAAAAAAGAAGAAGAAGAAACAGAAAGGTTAAAGGATGGAGATTGGGAACTTTTTTAAGTGAAACTGTCACCATTTCACATGAACAGTAACAGAGGCCGTCAAGTCCTTTTTCTAATGCTAACTGCGTATTAGATAGGAATTAGGTAGAAGTTAAGTAGATCATCTTAATTTGTTCATGATTTGACTTATTCGACAACAAAGAATCTCTATTAAAGTAGATCCAATTTTGTTATGGAAATCTTAATTGGGAATCCATTTATTGCTAGGATTAGGGTTCCAAGAACTTTATATATATATGTATATATATGTAAACAACCAATTGAAGGAAGTAAAACTTATTGTCTATTCAAATTGAGTTTTCAAACTAGATAGGAAGATTTCTTCTAAGAATGATCCTTATACCTAAGAGTGATTCCTAGTTTCATAAGCCTTGGAATGATCCTACCCACTATTTTCTTGTCTTCACTAAAACCCCTAGAAATAATAATCCGAGTTTTCAGCAACCTAGACCTGAAGTTTTAGTAGACTCCATTTAAATTTCAAACTTGAACTTAGAATTTCCAGCAAGACTAGCAACATTTCAGCATATCAGATCTCAAAATTCCAGGATTTTATTCAGTTGTGCTTCTTATATCAATTTGGCATCTGAGCACAGATTCAACAATGACTATACAAAGTGGAAGGACCTAGAAGATTATTCAATGATCAAGAAAGAGATGAGCTAATCATATGGAATCTGGAGAAGCTGGACAGCATTGATCTTCAACAATTAAAAACTCCCACAAGACAGCAGGCAAACCAGCTATGGGAACTTGATAGGAAGTTGAAGAAACCCAAAAAGAACCAACAACTGAAGACTGAAGCAACAGGAGCAAGTTGAATTGGTTATACAGCAACAGTTAAGGGTTCCAGAGCAAGTTGGACAGCCAAAAATATCAACCTCTCATACTAGTACTTACGCGGAATCTGAGAAATCAAACTAGAATTGAACTACCTGAAATGGTTGGAATATTACCAAGAAAATATGTGTATAAGTACCTGACTTTATGGGAAAAGATGAAACTAAAACCAAGAGGGAAGAACTTGCCTTTATATTACAAAGATGACCTTCAAGCTCAACTTACTATGCTTTGACAAGGAAATTGGAGAAGTTTGATGAGCTTTCTGTTCATTGTGAAGGAATGAAATCCAAGAGAGCTTATATCTCATTATGTAAATGGTTTAAGGGCAGAACGAAAAGAACTTCTAATGTAAAGGATTTATAATCTTCAAAATGTTCTCTCTGAAAGTGGAGCTATGTTTGGAGTCTTTATATGGACAAATTAATGCAAAAGGAGCTGCTAATGCTCATAACCAGCCCAATGTCAAGCTCCATATAATCTAGATAAAATGCAAGGAAGCAAGTGCTATCTATGCAACGGAAGAGGACATTATGCCTATGAGTGCCCTAACAAAAATCTACCTGTGACCAAGAAAAAGAGATGTACAAAATCTTGAAGAATGTAAGTGTGAATTTGAAGTTGTGCACTCGTTTGGAAGTAACCATTAATCAAAGGTTAGGTGATGTTGGCTGACAACCTTTATTCATTGAGGTTGACTTTTGTCAAATCAAGGAGAATGAAGCAGTCAAAATTTGTTTTAATTTATTTTATTATAAAAGGAAAATGTTTCTATTACTTTTTGTCTTTATTAATCTAGAGTTTACGTTTATGTAAAAATAATAAGAATCCTTAGTAAATGGTATTCTATGCTTATTTTGGAAATTTAGTGAGTTTCCTTATTCCATTAGGATTAGGGTTTCAAGGCCTTTCCTAAAATATGCTATGTTTAACGTGTTTCAGAACTACAAAGATAGACTAATTTTGAAGTGTGAGTAATTCCTAAGTTTTAGGAGCAATTTTACGAACTTACAGTGTGATTTTAATAGATTTGTTTGTTTCAAATCCTAGGTGAGATTCCTAGATGCCTAGATTTCTAGACCTATCCTTTATCTGGATTCCTTGTTCTTTTTAATTGCCAGTATAAATTCAAATTTTCAACAACCCATATTTTCAGTTTATAGTATTCTTCTATTTGTCCTACATCAGTTGTTAATCCATTAGGAAAGAGATAGCATCATTTTTTTCCCACATGTCCTAATAACAATGAATCACACAGTCAAAATGGTACTGTGACTGAAACAACACCATTAAAAAGCAAAGCTTTCCAGGAAGGACGTTAGGTATGGATATACGAGTCTCGACCATGAAAACCCAATGGACCAGGTCATTAGGTACAGTTTCCAATTCATTTTGCTTCAGAAAAGGAGTAGCAAGCATTGAACCTGTCTATAAGTTATATGACTCTCATTATGGTATTCCAGAGTCTGTTAACCAGCACCAAGTACCAGCACAGAAAACATAAAATAATACTAATGGAAGTTGGGCTAGACATGCCTTTAATAGTGAACGCATAAATGCAGTCAAATGTTTCTGATTTGTAGCAGTATCTGTAGAGGCTGTTAGAGTTCTGAATCGTGAATGGCCCCACTGGTCAGGAGTCCACCCAGCCTCCCCTGTTATCACATCCCAAAGAACCCTTATTAGCATCTGAAATATTGCAACCATGTCATATCCAATTTGATGAAAATAATAGGTCGTAACACTAAAGTCAATAATCTAACTCAATTACATTGCCTCCCTTTCCTAACTTGTAGGACGTAGATTTAAATCCCCAAGTACCAGAAATAAGTAATTGAACTGTAAAAACACGCTTCTGAAGTAATTACAAAAGGTTTGAGCTTACTCAGGCCAGGAATATCCTCAACTTTGATGATCTTCTTGGGAATCCCTGCTTCTTTCTGAAAATCAATGACTTCTTGATCAAAACTAGCTTCATACATGAAAACATGACCAAATCTAAAATCAACCTAGAAGTCATGTCGCAGTAAACCAGTAACATCTGTAAAATTTCCAAGAGTTCAGACAGAAAGAGCACCCAGAAAAAATTGATAATCAAAGAATTCTCATCCCGTACCTTCTGATAATCAATCCCGTGGTAAACAATGTGACAATTTGACAGCTCTTTTATCTTTTCATCAATAGCCTAGAATTGCCAAAAGCAAGGGGAACATATACTTCAGTGGACTATAAAAGTTGACGGAAAGGAAAAATAAGTGTAGACAGCAGATAGTTTGTAGTCCAGATATTTAGTAAGAACTTAAAGTTTAATAAGATGGATGATCGCAGCTTCCGCAAAATGGGAGCAGAAATGACCGATACAACTAGTTGCAACTTCTTCTCTAAGAAGATCCCTTGTATATAAACTTCAAAAGTCATCTGTTGCTCCAAATGTTGAAGATCATAGATGAATTCCTTCACTTTACCTGCCTCTGACGACGAATCATAGTTGATAGATCAGTGTACGGTAGTTTTGGATCAATTTTGCACTCCATGAGGATGCCTCCATCATAATCTTTAATGTAACTGAAATTAAAAAATGTTACAAGTAAATGAAATGCACAAGAACACAACCAAACAGGATTAAGAAAGGGACAACTCAAGAAATTTGGAAAAATACTTCAAAAAGAAATATTAAATGGACAGTGACCATCAAGTTAAAGTTAACATTCCTATTTTATATTTTCACCTATGAACAAACTTACTAGGATATTGGAAGGTTCCATGTAAAATCAAGAAGCAATCTTTTCCCATAACACACCCTCCCAAAGAACCTAAAAAGCTTCTAACCCCAAATTACCACCACTGGTACTGATTTGATCAAGAATCTACAAGCAAACATTCAATAATGTTTACATTTCCAGAGATTGTTATTCACAATACCCTTGCCATCGATCTTTGTCCAAATAAATCTCCTTAGTAAAGCCCTGCAAGTTACCACAAAAAGCCATTAAGGGCCAACCCCACTATATCAAGATAGCAAGCAATCAGAAGCAACAAATGTGCAAATTCTCTGGGAAAATACAGCCAGGAGATCGTGCAGATGAAATCATAAAAGCACAGTGATTCTTTCAACAATATCACACAACAATGCAACTAAAATCTTTTAAAAAGAAATGGGCGACCAGAAGATAAGCAACATAGAGAGGAAAAACAAGGAATCTGACATTGAGCAAGCAAGTAGAAATCTAAATTACTATTACAATACTTCAAGTTCTCCTCTGCAAGGAATATGGAGGTTAACTAAAATCAGATACAGTATGGAAATTATTACCATATATCCGTCATAAAAAAAATTGTGAAAAATAATTAAGAAGAGACATTTGGAAAACAATGTAGCACTAGTAATTGCTCATTACTTCTCTATTTAAAATCCCCATATCAGTAGGAAGTCATCTATCCTGGTAGTAAAGATATCAGTTACAGGCAGTCAAAGCTGGAAAAAAGAAACCACCAGAAGTGGTTAAAAGAAAAATTACCTGCTTGATGAAATAGCCAACAGCATTATTATCGGCGTATGTTAGAAAGTGAGTTAACCCATCAACATCACGCGCATGCTGCTTTAAGTGATTCATCAATCTTGTTCCATAACCTTTTACTTGTTCATCTGCTGTGATGGCACAAAACGCTATCTCTCCAAACTTTTGACTGCAATTCCCAGGGGAAAAAATGTAAATAACCAGGGAAAACATGAGACAAAGAGGAGCAAAATCTGATTTCAGATATAATGCAGAACTTTCAGCTACATAGTTACTTATAGGTATAATCAAGAAGCAATGTTATCCAAACATGAGAATAAATTGTTTTAAGCTTAGCAACTGTATCAAGGACAAAGACCTGTTGCATCTCATGCAGTGTTATGTATTTCACTATGTACTGGCCTGAGCTGGCTAGAAAACGGTACGAAATAGAGGAAGGTCTATACCAGGAGCAAATACTAGTCAGTACCAGCATTTTTCGCTTCATACTGGCCAGTACCGCCGGTATTCAAAATATTGGCCGATACCGTAAGTTTTACATAGATGAAGGACTAAATTGCAAAAATTTTCTTTTACGTTGCTTGTTGTGTGGACTGTGAAATGGAACCGAGAAAATGGAAACTAATTCATTGAAGTTGCTTGCTTTCATCCATGGAAAGAGCATCTGTTTAATTCAATCAACAGTGGCACTAAGCGTTTTTGACAATTTTTATCATACAATATGCAGACATAAGGTTACTAATTTAGAGTTAGTCAGTTGAGATAAAAAAAATTTAATTGGCACTCTTGATTTTGACATATTCAAATTATCTTGACATATTCTAGGATTGAAATGTCTATTTTTCTTTTGTTAGTATGTAGAGCTATAAAAATGTCAAATGATCCATGATTAGCCTTATTATGGACAAGAATAATTGAATGAACAAAATTAAACATCAATCTTATATTTATGCTTTGTTAACTAGTTTTACATTCCCAATTTTCTTATGCTCTACTGCCATTACTAGCAACTAGAATAGAATATGCTCAATCAAATTAATCAATATATTTGGTAGTCAGTGAAGGTAAAATGTACTAGTAAAATGGACTATTTTACAAATTTTAAAAAAATTCAGAGTTGACCGGTATCGGTACTTTACTAGAAATCCAATCCAATACCAAGTTCAGTATGGTATTCGCAACATTGATCTCATGTAAAAAATTTGAACACAAAACAAAATGATGGTACAAACAGAAAGAGAACTTATGCAGTGAAGTAAAAGGAATTTAATTCATGATGTGATGTCAATGCAGTAAATCATAAGAAGGCTGAAAAAGGACAAAGATATACTATGATTGTTAATCCAACCTGGCATACGGGCGATATGTGATCCCGCCAACAACCTTATTACGTCTGATAACCATCACAGACTTATGGTTTCTGTGAATTGAAAAGAAAACGCAAACAAAAAAGGAGATTCAGAATACTGCGTCCACTTGAAAATCTGACCACACTCTCAAATGAGTGCTCTTAGGATAATATCCTGAAGCTCGCCAGGATAGTCATTCAATTTGTTGAGTAGCACATAAGTAACAACATGCCTCTAGAATTTCACAACAAAATATCAAATGATAGGTCAAATGATGGGTGAATGTATTGTGTTGTGGAGATGTTAACTCCTCCAGCACAAGTCATTTGTGTGACATAAGAAGCATGCTACATATTCCAGTTTCATCATCTACACTGCAAGACTCTATAAACTAGTCACATTACAACTTTCAACTAAAGGATTGAGCTTAGCTTTGGAGGAAAAAAAGAAAGGAGAAGACAATCAAGGATAACACACACGTTAACCCAATAGTTACCTATCCATGACAAGGCGGACAATGTACTCTTTCGGCATGTTAGGCAACTGTCTGGCAAATATATTTTTCAGTCCTATCAACCTGAGGTTGAGAACACAAAGGAATAAGCTATTGCGACTAGATTATATTCTGCATTTCAATTGCACAAAGTTCTTAATAACAATATATGTGAAACAATTATAGCAAAAAATTAAAAAAAAAAAAAACTAAAACTCTCTGAAAATATAATCAGAAAAAAAGAAACAGGTACCAAACCATATGTTCATCATTGCCATCATTTGAAGTGCACACAAATTTCAGTCTACCAGCTTCCTCCTGAAACACTTCAATCAGTCTATTAATGTAGGTAACTCCAATATCGAGTTACATGTAACCAAAAGGAAAATTCTCCCAAATTTTACTATTTAATCTCTCAAATTTTTAATGCATGAAACAACGTGGAAGAGTAAAGAGGTTCATAACTGATCACCTCTCTCTTAAGAGTCTCTTCTCTAGCAATATAAGCCCCACTAGTCTGCAGATTCTCCGTAAATATCTTCACAGAATCTTCCTTCACCACTATCCCCGGTACAGAACCTCCCGCTGCAGTGGAGCCAGCAGCACCAGCCACGGCCGGAACACCGTCCTTCCCGCCATCAGAATTTTCAATTTTCACCGCTAAATTCTCCGTCTTGATTTTCGTGGTGCGTGCGGAGGACACGCCACCACCGCCGGAGCCTGCGCCCGTGGCAGAGGAGCCGGCATTGCTCTCAAGGCGAGCGGTG
Source organism: Erythroxylum orinocense (assembly GCA_025531955.1). Lineage (NCBI taxonomy): Eukaryota > Viridiplantae > Streptophyta > Magnoliopsida > Malpighiales > Erythroxylaceae > Erythroxylum > Erythroxylum orinocense. Next base: position 13,188,256 of record JANZLX010000004.1, on the reverse strand, counting down.
GTGAAGGTGCGCATGGAGGAATCATTGTCAAACTCGTCCTCGTCGTCGTCGACGACGGCGTCGGAATCATCGGCTTCGGAGTCAGAGTCTGCGCCCCGAGCAGATATGCTCTCGAGGTCATCATTGGAGGTCAATGCGCCGTCACGCGTGTCTGCGGAAAAAGAAGAGGGAGGGAAGGGAGGAGCGTGGTCATCAGACGCCGCCGCCAGCTTGCGTTTGTGAATCGAGGACGTGGCGGAAGCGGAGGCGGAGTGCGATGGTGACGGCGACTGAGAGCTGCGAGAGCGGTTCGGTGCGGTCAAGTGAGAGTGAGAATCCATAGATTCGGGGTTTGAGTTGAATCGGTGAATCGCTGAATTTAATGGTTAGGGTTTTACAGTGACACTCGGGCTTTCACTTGCTTCCTTCCGCATAATGACGCAAAAAATGCCGTTACTAGTCCTTAGTGGCCGAAACGCATAGTTTTGACTTTGAATCATATGCTAACTCTGAATCTTCATTATGTTTATTGGAGCATATTCATCCGTTCCAAATACCGTATCAGGTTGGTATCGAATTGAATTTTAGAATAAAATTATATCGGTATTAGTTGGTATCAGTATCATTTCAAATTTTTTTTAAATTTATGAAATAATTTTTAAAATTTTTAAAAATTAAAAAATGGTCTATATTGATTTATTATACAGTTGTACTGTACACTTTACTAGTTTATTGTTTATATCAATCATACTTTTAAAAATCTTAATGATAAATAATAATGACAATTAATATGAAATAACAATAATTTTTAAATATTTTATATATAAATAATAACCACAATTAAT
>JANZLX010000004.1:13154056-13173758 GCA_025531955.1 Erythroxylum orinocense | reverse complement strand
TAGGTCTTAGCACCGAACCTCTATAAAAATAGCGTTTGCCTTTCTTCCCTATACTCTTTATTTAATTTGATTAAATTTTTGTGTGTGTATTAATTATGTGATTTTATTGTAAAACTCTACGAAAAGCTTTAAAGATCTATTCAACCCCCCTTCTAAATCGTTTACACTTTAGTGACATAATAAGCTGCTGCAATAGATAGATAAGATTGCGTTGATCAGTTTTGATGAAGAATTTTCATCCCTATATGTATTTCCTCCATATTTTAATTGAGGTTAGAATAGCCAACATTTCCTTGGCATAAATTGACTATGGTTGCTTGGTGGCACCCAAGGATTGACTCATGAATGCAATTGGTCTCCCTTTTTGTTGAGAATTGCTCCAATACCATCTCCAGATGCATCTGATTGAATGATAAAAGGCTTATTGAAGTTTTGCATAGCAAATGTAGGTGTTGTTGTCATAGCCTCCTTGAGAGTCTAAAAGGTTATTTCTGTATCATCAAACCACCAAAATTGCCCCCTTTTTAGCAGATTGGTGAGACGTTGAGCAATGATGTAGTAGTTGCAAACAAACTTGAGATAGTAACCTATTAGGCTTAGAAATTCACGTAACTCAGAGACATTAGTAGATCGAGGCTATTAGAGCATAATTTTAATTTTCTTCTAATCCACCTTAACGCCCAATGCATTCACAATATGTCCCAAGTATTCCAACTCTTGCTTTCCAAAATCACATTTATTTAGCTTAAGAAAAAATTATGATGCCTTAATATTTCAAAAGATTTTTAAACATGTTGAAGATGCATGGTTCAATTGGGGCTATATATAAGAATTTCATCGAAAAAGACTAACATAAATTTTCTTAAGTAGGGCGAAACATAGAGTTCATAATTACTTAAAAAGTAGATGGTGGATTACAAAGCCCAAAGAACATAACTAAATACTCATAATGACCATTGCAAGTTCGGAATGTAGTCTTATGAGTGTCTAGGGAGTGATTCGTACTTGATGAAATCCCATTTGAAAATCAAGTTTGATAAAGAAAGAAGCTTCATGAAGTTCGTCAATCATGTCATCGATCGTTGGAATTAGATATTGGTCTTTAATAGTTACAACGTTAAGTGCTTGATAATCAGTGCAAAGACATCATATGTCATCTTTTTTTAAAACTAACAAAACAGATGAGGAAAATGGACTTTACTAGGTTTTATTATCCCCAATTTTACCATGTCTTGTAATTGTTTTTCTATTTAATCTTTTTGAAAATAGGCATACCTGTGTGGGCAAACATTGACGGGCTCAGTCCCTTCCTTCAAGTTGATATGGTGTTCAATCTCTCTTGGAGGTGGTAGATGTGTGGGCTCTTGAAATAAATTATCAAATGCGGCTAGTAATTTTAATATCTCAGGATGATTTTCATGCAAATTTGAATTGTCTGTGGTTTGGAGACATACGACAAACATGGATCCTCTACATCGTGCTTCCTTGGTGATGGTTTGTATAGTCTCTAGTTATATAACTGAAGAATTTATGCCTTGCAATTTTTGAGTTTGATTACCCTATTGAAACTCCATAGTGAGTTGTTTCCAATTGTAAGTTACTATTCCCAACTGTTCTAACCAATGTACTACTAGTACCAAATCCAGGTGAATAAGTGGTAAGGCATAAAGGGTTAAGGACAAAAATATACCTTGGAGTAAGTCTGGAACTTTTTTAAATCTCCTTTAACATCTTAAGGGCCCTCCATTTTCCACCTTCACATCAAACGACTTATTGGAATCACAAGCAACTGCAATAGATTAACTAATTTTTTGCTAATGAAATTGTGTGTTGACCCACTATCAATCAACACCACCACTTCAGTTTGTCTAATGTTTTCTATTACCCGCATCATTTTGTAAGATGATCAGCCTGGGAGTGCATGCAAAGAAATCTCAAGCTATTATTCTAAGGAACATCAGTTGACTCCTTGTCTAAATCTTTATTGCTGCCATCTAAGATTAAAAGTTGGGGTCCTCGACATCTATGACTGCACAATCCTTCTGCCCTTCTCTTCTTCATTTCATCCCAGGAAAGCTTTTTCAATGGCATAACTGCTTTCTACTTTGTTGGAGTAGAAGATTCGTTAATAATGCGGTTGAAAGGTTGCTAAAATTTTCACTGATGGCTTAATTATTCATCACGCATCTGGCAAGACCGATAGCTTACTTTAAGGTTTTGGGTTTGAACATCCTTATCCCATCAGCGATTTCGTTTTTCATACTCCTATAAATTTTCCAATGAGAGCCCTTTGTGTCCATCTTTGAACTCGATTACCCAACAACTAGTTTGTTATATTTTTGACAAGGCTTTATCAAAGTCCTCACAGTCGATAGGACCAAATTGAGCCCATAATTCCTCGATAAAAATCTCCCAAGTTATCTCCTTGTCATCCTTGTGCGTGCATTTCAGCTATCTCCACCATTGGTTGGCTTCACCTTTAAGATGGTAAGAGGAAAAATATACTTTCTGTGAATCCATGATGCCTTGCAATTCGAAGAATCGGTATACTCGTGTTAGTACAATCAACTCCCGAGTATTTAGGAAACTCTAATAAAGAGTGATTACTTTCTTGTGAATCTTCAGTTATGTTTTGAGAGCAAGGTTCGTGCGCTGAAAGTAAGGCTTTAGTTGTCTTACTCAAGGTAATCTCCAGTTGTTGAAACCTTATATGTATGGCTTCTTCAAATTAACTTAGACGATCTTAGACAGAACCAAGACTAGCTTCTAAATTTTCTATCAGCTCAGTCATTTGGTGTGGCTCCGATACCCCTATTAAGTGGTCCTAATCATAACAAGAAAGATTTCTCAAGTGAATAAACCACATAAATTTATTATTGGAATAAGCTTACAGTCTCCATTGAATCACTGTTATGTAACTACAAAAAAGAAATGACAAACTACCTAATTATACGGCCTATCCAAAGGTTTCTCAAGTCTATAACATGGATATCTAGTTGCAACAAAATAGGAAATAACAATTCAAAACAAAAAACAACTACTTATCGCCAAACTTTTAAGCTTTGTAAAACTGATATAGTTGTTGGATCTGCTTAAAGACGATGTCAACTTTATATTGCGTAGCATGAGTCTGTTGACTGATTCCATCTAACTTAGAATCAAATCTTCGAAGAACTTTGTTGTGTACTACTGCATTTGATATCTTCCAGTTATGTACTTCATCAAAAGGATTTGAGACAAGTGTTCGTTGTAAAGTGATTCCTATGGCTCGAATGTAAGGGCTAGAGATAACCCTAATTGTTTCATTAGTACTCTTATGTAAAGAAGAAAAGTCTTCCTTTTATGGCTTAACCATCATAAAGGCATAAGAGTATGAGTCATAATAGGAACTGTTGGCTTAGATTGACAAGTAGAAGATTTCAACATCTCACAAAGAGATCTTGGTCTAAATCTTTCTATTTGTAGACCAATAGATTTGTTGGAATCATCTGGATCTGGATCATCCTTATGTTGATGATACTGTTGAGAAACCATACAATGAGATTTAGGCTTTTTCTTCATCTTCCTTCTCCTTCTGGCATACTGCTTATCATCATCATCACTATCTGACTCATGATTAAGACAGAATTCATAGTCGAGCTTGCACATGGATGAGTTGACATCCCATATAAAGTATCCACGATGATGAATGACATAGACTGAATCTCCATTAAATTAGAAATAATGGATAGGGGGACCAGATTTACCTTCCCTCTGAGAAAATACGGAATGGATCAGAAATATAGACCCGAATGTAGAAGGTCCAGATGGATCTTCGTTGGGCTTTGTAAAGATGGACTTTACCATTCCATCTTTTAATGTCTTCAGAGTCGGATGAGTTGTTGTATGTAAAGAGTGTCGATGAGGCGCGTGGAACACCTTTTGGTAATTAATGATCCATTCAGTAGGCATCAACTTTTTAAGCTTCGTTGCTGGTAATTGCTTCGGGATTTAGATTATAGTAGTCTAATCATTGAAACAATCAACAACCATGTAAAGAGCATCCGAAGTAGAATTTGAAAAGTTGAGGTCCAAAGTATGATTCTGTAAACGATAGATCATTTGTTGATGTAAGGTAGCCATGACGGTTGTATGATCTTGATCTGCTCCAGTGATCTGGATCTGAACTTATCAACGTTCATACAAAGTGGGATCATCCAACCTGAAATCAAATGCTATTGTTAGAATGACACTTTCATTATTCAGCATGGTCAGCAAGGTACCAATCAAAACATTCTGGTACGTTGTATAGGCAGTGTTGAGAAGAGATGTCCTAGCTGTAGCAGGTATTCTCTTTCTTCCATGAAGTGTGAGAACAAGGCGTATAGCTCCAACATGTAGATGTGTATGATTGTGATATCTTCAGAGAGAGATCAACTCTTTAGGGATTTCAAGCTTTACGTATTGTTCTGTTATTGTAGATCTGAGGTCACACTGTTCCAATTTTGAACTCTGGATGATTTCTTTTACTTTTAGGTAAGATGTAGACAAAGAATACGTATACTTCTTGTCTAAGAACAGTCACGAGAATAAATACTGTACTCAACAAAGGTAAAGAAGACTCACAAACACGATTTTTTGCAAAATCATGGGTAATCTCTACTAGATTTTCTATACGATTAGATAAAACACGCTTAACAATAGAAGGTAGACTAGACATAGACAAAGTAGAAGACCAATGAATAGGATTATTTGGTAGTGTTTCCATTAGTTATAAGCTTTCTCCCTACTCACTCTTATCAAGAGACAAGTTTTATATAAGTAGTTCGGTATGCTAGCCCTTCACAAGGCCTTTTGAGGGGGATAGTGGTATTAGAGCCATCAGGTTCTGACCTAGGTTACCCCACGTCGCGTCTTCGAATCCCTGCGAGAGAAAGAGAGGACTCGTAGTGCCAGTGCATCATCAAAGTATGTGCAAGTGGAGCGTGGTGGTTGTATAAGTAGTTCGGGAGAAGAAGCATCGAACTACTTATATAACCACCATGCTCCACTTGCGCATATTTTGATGAAGCAATGGCACTACGAGTCCTCCCTTTGTCTTTTGGAGATTCGAACTTGCGACATGGGGCGACCCAGGATGAAACCTGGTGGCTCTAATACCACTGAGCTCCCCAAAAGTTCTTATGAAAGGAAAAAAGCACCGAACTACTTATACAACAAAACCTCATAACACTCTTAGTTAGAAAATAGCATGAGTTAGGTGAACAATTGACCAACACAGTAGGGTGTGAAATAGGAATGCACATATGTAAGAGCTAAACCTATAAGAGTCACCTTTCAAGGCAAGCTAACGAAGGCACCTGCTCTTAGATTCGTTGATGGGGTCCATTGCATTTCATATACAAACAAAACAGATATATTTATGCAAAAACAAGAAGGAAAAAAACATAAAGAAAAAACCGTTTCATTAATTTATTAGCTAAATTAATATTTAAGGGATGCAATTGTGTCAATTTGCCAAAAAAGAACATCACACTGAAAACCCCCAAGGCAGTTGATACAACATTTCCTTCTTACTGGGTAGGAATACCACTTCAACATTTCCACTATCATCCTGACCACCATAAAAAGAACTTCCATTAGTAATTTTATAGTTTAGTCTTTGTTTTCTATTTTTCTAATGCTAATATTCTTCAAGTAATTTTTTCATTTTTTATTTCACATTAAAACTCGCATCCTTACAAAGCTCTACATTAGCTTTAATCCCAGCTAAATGCTTCTTTAATATAGTAACTTTCATACCTTTCAAATGTTAGTTGTAATACAAATAAATGGTATGATTTTTCATTATGGGAACTAATCTAACATAAACCTAAGCTGGATCATCAAATCCTTCTTTCAAATGTTGTTATTGTTTTAATAAACTAAACAAACAACACATACACCTCTTAATTGAAAACGAGTAAATAAACATGTCATTAAGTAAATAATCAAATTATCACATTTCAAATATGTATCACACATATATCTATGACACCATTATAAAATACAACATACAAACAAGAGTTGTGAGTATATACAATCAAGATACAACTCTCTTTTAATCTATATATGTTAGTATACATCGACAAATATCAAGCACCGATACAAAATTATCACTAAGTATCTTAATTTAAGTGAAATAAAATATCATGTTATAACTAAAATTTAATGCAATTTTTTTTTTAATTTTAAGAGAGATCTCAACCCAAAGAACTTTCAAAATTTAAGAAGTAAAAAGAAATACAATATTATAAATATCGTAAGGAATTCTAAAACCCTATCAAATTTTAAGTTTAAATCAAATCTCTTATAAACTCTCATGACATAAACTAAATACACTAAATATTCAAATAAAATCAATAATTAAATGAACAAAATAATTATTATACTAAATTAAAAATAAAGAGTTAAATTAAGTGAAATAAAAAATAAATTAAGTTATACCATAATGTTTTATATTTCAATTTAAGATTCATAGAAAAACGAAAATCACTATATGCAATTACATACACAATACACAATTCTAGTATTTCACAAACAATCTCATCATATTTCTAATTATCAATTGACCAAAAAAAATTAAGAATCAATAATTTGTATGTGTATTGTATAATTTGTAATTAAGTGTAATTAAGAATAAATAATATACATAACACATTGTATTTTTATTCATAATTATATACAAATTATTGATTCCTAAATCCTTATTACATATTTACATTAATCTACTAACACAACAAGATACAATACACACAATATAATCATTTACACAATTACACTTACACAATTAAAACATAATTACAAATGCAATGTCCGTGACACACAACTACTCTATACATTTCACAGCTTAAACTTTAGTAGAATTAATATTTCAATTTTCACATAATTTTAGTATTTTACCCAACATAATTACAATTTACATAACACAATTATTTGTTAAGTTATTAGGTAGTAACAAGCACAAAAAGACGAGGAAGTAGTCAAGCACAACACAAGCAACAAGAGTAGGACTTAGCAGGTGAAGATGATGGAGCATGAGTTGGTGACGATTAGAGCAGGGTGGAGCCACAGGACATATCTGGAGGCAACGGAGCAAATCTGGACTGGAGAGGCACCAGCACGACAGGTGATCGCTAGAACGGAGATGCACGATAGAGATCAACAATAAGGTAGGGAAAGCATCGAAAAGGCAGGAGAAAGACGCGAGAGGGATGACAGTCATGGTGTGCGATAGTAGAGGTGAGGAGAGGCGAGAATGTGCAACAGGCCAACAATAGAGGAGAGGAGAGGGAGATAAGAAGACTGTTAAGACCGACTCCGATCCTCCTCCAAAATGAAGGAAAAATGCCAAAATGAAGGGAAAATCGGCTCTAATCTAGCCTTTTTGTTCCCCTCCATTTTGATTGTTTCTTTTTCAACTTTTTAATCGTTTTTAATTCTTTTTTTTTTCTCTTTCAACCTTATAGTACCTTTTTTTTCTTCCTTTTCCTTCCTTTCTTTTTTCTTTCTTTCTTTATTTAAACAATATTTTAATATTTTCATTATATATTTATTTAAATAATTATAACTTTATAATAATTTTATAATTTAATCTCATGTTTATAAATATTTTCATTATATGTTTATAAAATTATAATTATTTATGTATGAATAAATATTTTAAAAATATCCGTTAGAAAACATTAAATAAGTAGACCACAAATACATCAACATTATTTCATTTAGTATTATCAAATAATAAATTATAGTTTAATTAAAATTTTATTTTTATTAACATAAAAATATTGCAACAATAATGTTGTGAATAAAAATGTACAGGAAAAAATAAAGTTGAGTTATTTTTATAAATAAATTTTAATAATAAAAATAAAAGGTAAAAAGACATGCCAAAATATCCTTTTTGGTGTGAAAAATAGATTTCTAGTTGAAGTGAAAAATACTCTAGCATCTTCAAAGTGGAAGAAACTCAAACCAATTTTGGAGGAATGAGTTGAAGATACCCTAAAGAATAACCTCATGAAGTGATGAATTGATACCTTGAGTGATACATATAAAATTTTCAATTTTACATCTTATTTCTGATAGCAACCCAATTTTTCGAGATATATATATTAAGCTCCTAAAATTTTCAATTTTACATTTTATTCCTAGTACCAACCCAATTTTTCGAATATCACTAGTACTGACTAGTATAAAAAATTAGTATAGAATAATAAGTATCGTACTTTTTTTTTTTTTTGTTTAGTATAATAAGTATTAATTGATATTAACCGGTACGGTATAATACCCAGTTCTCTGGCATCAAGTTTTAGTGTGTTTTTACTTTTTAATGGTTGGGTTGTCCTGTATTTTCCTAGAGGTGTCAGTTACTAGTTAGGGTTCGGTTATCTTATTTTAGCTGAGATTAGTAGTTTCAGTGGTTGCATTTGGTAGTTCTAGAGCCTTGGGATCTAGGGCTTCAGGCGGTTGTAGCAAATTATAATGGTCTGCCATGCTCCTTTGAAGCCCTCCGTTTTTTAGTGTTGAGGATGCAGCCTCTGTGGTTTGATGAAACCAACGCAAAGGAGAAGCTAACGCAGTAAAGAGATATTTTACGCATAATTCTCATAAGGGACTTCTGAATATTTAGATGAACTTTTAGGAAGTTTATAAGTATTTTTTTATTACAAAAATTTTCTTTTTAAAACGAGTGGTTAACTGTAAAATAAAAAAATACTTTTTTAATGGATATAACTTTTTTGACAGTTAAAATATAACTTTTTAAGAAGCTCAAATTTGGAGTTTCTAAAAAAACGCTTTTTTAGGTAGATTTTTTAAATCAATTAATGAGTCTATTTTTTAGTTCCTTTTGTCTTTACATTTTATACATAATTTCTACAATGTCCACAAACTCATCTTCCTGTTTCTTATATATTTAACTATTTACTCAACTTGGATATTTATTTTAAGATTTATATAATATTATTTGGTTTTTATATATATTTTTAATATTTATTTTTATTTTAGTTTACTTATCTTATAATATATAAAAAAGATTTAGTTAGATATATTTTTATTTATGTTTCACATGGTTTAAAATTATATAATAATTAATATATTATATTTTGCGTATTGTTTAATATAATTTAAATAATATCTCTATGCATAAATAATTTTTATTGCAAATTAAAATATAGTTAAAATTAAAAATATTTTTTATTTTTATATTGCCAACAGTCTACTGTATAAAGTTAAAAAAAAACTCTTTTTTAAATAATAGCCAAACAATTAACTAGCTTCTTAGAAAAATTCTTCTCTGAAAAGATCTACAAAAGAAAAAAAAACTCTACTTACAAAAACTGAACTATTATCAGTCTAACTAAATAGAGGCTTAACTTAATTTTATTTTATTAAATAAATTTTTTAAAAAAATTTACAGTTTACCCTTATACTTACGTTACAGGAGAGTAGGAAGATACATTCCTCGAATGAACAAAGATATTTTGAAAATATTCTAACATCAATGTTATATTTGTAATAAATTATATTTTAATAATTCTTTATTGATATTATAAAATTAATTAAAATCTTGAATTTAAGATATAATGTATCTATAAATAATACTAATCGATAAAGTTTAAGATCTAATAATCAGAGAGGCAAAAAGAAAAAAAAAAAACTAATTACGACTCAATCAGGCCTAATAATAGATATCCATGTACAACGATTCGTCCGATGGCCACATTAGACTGATACCATCAGATGCTCCAGAAACTCTTTTGTGAGGATTGAACAAAGCTGCACAAAAGTGTATAAAGACAATCACCAAGCCATCCCTTGTGATCTTACGGCAACATTCTAATCTTATCCATTCACCAAACAGAAATAATACATGCAAGGAATTTTATGTATGATGGCTGCACAATTAAAAAATGCCTTTTTTCATTGGATAACTATAATTTAACAGATACTGTGTTCATTTACATTAAATCTATCCCTGTGAAATGGAAACCGTTGGAGCAATAACAATTAAATCTTGAAAACACTATTGGAGTGGGTAGGCAAATCATCGTCCCATTCTCGTGGCTCTCCGTCGGAATCGGAATGACAAGCTTTCTACATTAAAAGACAAAAGCTTGCTGACGATGAAAGAAGACAAGTGTATCAAAGTCGAAGCTTTCAAGGGATAAGGCCATAATTCATTTAGTCTGATCTTGGTCTGTTGGGCCCTCCTTTATGATTGTTATATAAGGGTAACAACCGACGCGACCCATGCTTCCTTCTGCCACAACACCGCCAATAAACTACCAGAATTGCCGCTATAATACCTAGTGGGACTGCCCATCTGTGTCCAATCAAGAAGTAGATCATTACAAGAACATTTTGATGTGCTTTTGCGAGGCAAAAGAGGAGACATGAAGTTACCTGTCTAAATCAAGTATAGGAGACATGAAGTTACCTGTCTAAATCAAGTATAGGGCTGTAGACAAGTGTTTCCCAAGTTGATACAATAAAATGCCAGACTGGGTTATAATAGAGAGACTCTGCGGACCAAAACATTCTTGTGTACGTCTCTAAGAAGATGAAAAGTATCCATGCACCCATTTCTATTAAGATGAATTTTATAATAAACCGGCCAACTACCACCATGACAAGGGAGAACACCACCAACCAATTGAAGAGTCTGTGGTTGTATTCCTTTATAAACTGAGCTTTTGATTTCCCCAACAACTGTATATCCACACATAACAAAATTTGTGAATGAAAAAAGGCAGAGATAAATTACCAAGGCTATGCCTGACCTTTATCATGCGAAGCTCATAGTTTGCTTTGGAAGGGCCAACACATTCCTGTTCAAAACTTTGGTTGCATTGCAGGAAGCCTGCATTGAATTTTGCCATGGAAGGAAGTTTGAGAACTTGAAGTTGGTCCATTTTGTCCTCACATCTAGTATACAGGGCCTCACAGAGCTTAGCTGACTGATACTCGTTTGCAAGGATGACATTTTTATAAACCTATAATAAAAAATCCATAAGAAAGATTTAACTTGAGATTCAAAGATGTTGTAAGCTTTACTTTCCCAACACTTCTTTACGAATATAAAAATTACTGTTCTACAGGTGCCTGGAAAAAGGAAAACTATTACAGGATAATACCTATGAACCTCTAAACTTAATATATTTCTACTGACAACTGAGAGATGCAAGGCAGGAATAAAATGCTTTGGTATTATTATTGATTTCTCCTGCTCCTCCTTGATCAGTCCAAAGAAATAAGCTCTCGTTATTATCCATACACGTGGGACATGCAATTATCCATACACGTGGGACATGCAAAAGAACGGTTTTCCACTGCTAACATAATTAAACATATTATAGCTTACTGTGGACACCACAACCATGAAGATCTTCAAAAATTGCATTCAATACAAGGCCTTAATTGTAAGTTGTGCAGCCCAGATTTAAAAAGAAGCATATCTCTCTCAATTAACAGTTGTTTTTCTTCATCCAAACCCACAAATCAAATTATTTACAACCTGATGAGTAATCATCTTCTCTGCAATTAGTCTGATGAAGCAGCTGATAAACCCCCAAAGTTGTTTTCAAAATAAAAGAAAGAGAACGCAAAAATAAACCTCATAATGGTACTGTAATCCAAATATATACCTGTTCTAATTCTTCGTCCAATTGGATCACTGATCTTTTTGCATGACGACGGCCAAAATGCTGTTCATCAAAAATTCTCATTGCTTGCTCTCTGGAACTTTCATGGGCATCATGCAAAAATTTTCCTGACATTGGCAAATGCAACTTTGCCATTGTTCCAGTGTATAGTTTCAAACAATGATCAAGAATTCCTTTGTTAAAAATCTCTACAAGAGAGCCTGTTGATGGGATCTCTCCTTTATTCAAGGCATCAAGTATCTGAAAGACAAAAGATGAAAGTTGAGGCATTTGTTGAAAGAACATTGAGAAAGTAACCTAAACACGGAAACATAATCTTCTAAATTTAAACAGTGAATGGCTTTGAAGCTCAATCCAAATCAGATACATTAATGTGAAATCAGAAAAAATCCAACCCAATTTCCACACAAGAAGTCGCATATCATCACAGTTCACCTAATGCAATTTAAGAGGTTTGATTTTCTCAGAGCACAAGAATTCTTTCATTCAAAAGGCTAGATATCTCATCCACGTTACCTGCTCCAAGAAAGCTACAAATTCCTTTCCATTTAGAGGCTTTCCCTGCACAATCTTTGGATGAATGATGCTAGCGACAAGGTTTTTCAATTGTTCCCTTTTCTCAACATATGCTTGGTCAAACTCACCATCCTTCATGTCACAAAGTTTTGTCCGCTGAAGATGCGGCTGTCAATTGAAACCAAAAACAGTGAATGGATTGGTTGAGGAAAATATGCAAACAGAAAGCATTTTCTACAGTAAAAAAGTGTGGTACTGAACATATCGTGATTATGTAAAACAAAGCATCTCTCATTTTTTTTCAAGAAATATCTTCTTGACAACTGGATGGCACACTGCGTATCCACCACCCTCATGATGCAAGAATGTTCTTTCCTCAAAGTAACATTTGAGAGAATCTAATCGGTTAGTATATACAAATTGGCCATAACAAAAAAGTTTACCATCCATAGTCCGTAAGAAGTTCATTTGCAGGCAACTCACCAAATATTATAGTATCATTTGCAGGAAACTCATTGATTATTACAGTATCTCAAAGGGTCACTAAGAAAATTATTTTGTTTAAGACAAATAGAGGTCTAGTACATGAAGCATATTCCAATGCTGATTGTGCAGGATCAATTGTTGACGGCAAATCAACTTCGGGATACTGCACCTTTTTCAATGGGAACCATATGACATGGAGAAGTAAGAAGCAGAATATGGTAGCACAATTTGGTGCAAAGGAGGAATTTTTGGACAATAGGTCAAGATGTGTGTGAACTACTTTGGTTGAAAAATATCCTAGAAGACTTGAAGATTAAGTAGGATGGCCCAATGAGACTACTATAATAATAAATATGTGACTAATATAGCTCATAACTCAATACGACATGATCGAACGAAGCATATTTAAGTTGACAAACACTTCATAAAAGAAAAACTAGGGAGTAGTTTGATTTGCATATTTGATGTAGCTATAAAGGATCAACTTATTGATGTACTTACCAAAGATTAAGCAGTTCAGTTTTAAGATTATCATATCCACGTCAGGAATAGAGAATACCTACTCACCATCTTGAGAGGAAGTATGAGAAAACATGATTGTTTTAGGATTTTTGTATCTTTTTAAGATTTCCTATGTCATTAAGATATCTTAAATTTATAGGATCCGATTATCCCATTTAATTATGATATCTCATGGAAACAACCTCTTTGTAAAACTAAAAAGGGAAGCTGCATACATTATGGCCCTCCCTAGACTTCCGCAAAGTGGGAAGCCTTGTGCACTGGATACGTTGACTTTCCCAAGACCCCGCGTTTCAGCGGGATTCACACTGAGTATTGTTTTTGTTGTAATTATGATATCTCATGATCATGGGATCTTATTATTTTTATTTCCTTTTAAGTTGTTAGTAACATTTATATAATTGTAAATAAGCAATGCAGAAAATTCTGTTAAATAAATCAATCAAATAACACTAAAATAATTCATAACAATTGGATTAAATTACCAGCCGATAGCATGTGCCTTGCTACAAAACAGTCTCGCTGTAAATTCCATAAATTTAAAGAAAATAATTGTGGATGACCTTTTTAAATCTCCGAAGTGAGGCACTATTTGTCAAAGACTATGCTTTTGCCTAACTTTGTGATAACAAGAAGCATTGTAAGTTATTGTGTTAGCCTACGTTCCCTGCATATACATGGGAGAAACAAGGTGCCTTCAATGCATACCAAATCTTGGAAGAGACTAACATGGCAAAATCATGAACATCAAACTTCCCTATGAGATTTCTTTAGACGGTAGATCCAAATGCTCTGGCGACTTTAGTTACAGATACTAATATTCATGCACAACTCTTTCTTATGAAGCAAGAGAAATGGGTATCGACCACAACATATAGATAAATACAAAGAAAAGTTAAACATACCAAATCATGAGTAACTGAATTATCGAGGCAGAATAGAGACATTACATTTTCATGAAAATGATCCTCTATTGAATGGGGCAAGGAATATGTTTAAAATGACAGAAACTTTGCAACAATGAAGCAAGCAGAACTCAAGGACATTATATTAAATGCAGCCAAAGATTGGTATATCATACTTGTGGTAAGCTAAATCCTGTACTATTATCACCCATGATTGCTAATGAGTCTCGGATCTGGTTAACCTGATAATAAAACACCAAAAAAGTAATATACTAGCCCCATAATCATAAAGGTTGAAGATGTCATAAATGAGGAAATAAAGTACCAGATCAATATTTTTGTTCCCTGAAAAGCAGTTGAAACAGCCCTTATCAACAATTTTTTTTTTGAAAAATAGGTACGTCAGTGAAATCATATCTTTGCGGCTGGTAAAAGAAACTAACCATCATTATTAGGGACATGTCGAAGTGCCTCATTCACCATTTCTTGCACTGATTTCCCTTCTGCAGTTAATAAAAGAAAATATTTTATTTCCCTCTCAACCAACATTAGCAGAATCTTAAATTCGGAAATGGCCTCCACATAAATAGGTTTGATGCAATGACTTCATGTCCAAGATAGACTTCCCTAGCAAGAAGCAGGCAGATAAGTCAAACCTACTTCAACGAATCCTAGAAAAGATCTACTGCCTTACGTAAAAAATCACGTTGAATAAGCCACAGAAGTTTTGCGGGTTCAAAGGCAACATCCTGGCCCTGTAATCCATCGACAATCCTAATTCACATCAGATAAAAAATTAAATCCAAAGCGGGTATTCACAGATGCATCTAGCAAATTACCTTCACCCTGCTCCCCATCAGGTGATTATTAGCAATCAGAGAACAAAAGTCAGTAACATTAAAGGAATAAGTTTCAAAATTTCAAGGTGAGATCTTGCATGATGAACCCAAAGGATAGTATGAGGACAAACCTCCCATAAAATTCTTCTGCAATTTCAACGGCAAATGACAAGCGAGATATGTCAGCTTCTCTGATCTACAGAACACAATGAGAAGCCATTACGTATTGTCAATACAACCATTGAAAATGATAAAGCTCAAAGACAAAAGGCTGATAACCCAGTGCAACAATTATAATTATTTAATAAACTACGATGTAGATTGTTGATTTTTTTAAAAATTACCTTAAAAGGAACTCTGGTAACTGTTTAAAAATAATCTACACAGTGATATTAGTTCCAAAATCAAGAAAACGTCTTTAAATATTTGTCTGGGTTTACCCGGTTACTTTCAGATAAAGACTGATCAGGAACCAAAGCACTCAAAGCAAACTGGTAAAAGGCATATCAACTTTCAAGTTGCATTTTTGACATTGGTTACTATGGTAGGAAATGAATGCAACAGTTGCCAAGCTCATAAGAATGCATATTTCACAAAAATGAAGATGCATCATAGCATTCTCTACTAAGATGTGTCAAATCATACAACAAAAACAACAGCCACATCCTAATAGAAATTCTGCTAAGATGCAGGGTCCGAACAGGTCCAATAATACGCAGTCTTACCTTCAACTATTAGAGAGGCATGTGTCAAATCATTCTCAAGAAGGAAATTATCCAGGGACCCAAAAAATCAACTTTTATTGGTAATAGATTATCTCATCAAATTAGTTGTTCTTCATAGATAATTCAACTTTAAATTGTAAACACAATGTTAGTAAGTTTGAAGCCTGGATTTCCAAATAGCATCTATAAAGATGATTAATTCCAACATTTCACCATTTTCTAGATACCAAAATTAGATGTTTTAGTAAAACTTTCTCACCCGACTCACAGGTATACAAATGTGGAGGTGATTGTTATTGGGAAGAAGAACTATAGATGTGGATCTGATAATAAATCTACTCACCAGAAGATACTTGATGTCTATTTAAAAACCGCACTATATCATATGATATGTAAATCTAACAAGAGAAATTTCAAATTGTTGAACCACAAGATCAAGATAGTTAAAGGCAAAATAACCAACCGTCTCTGGCAGATTATAGATAAGCACAGAACTCAAAATTGTTGCCAAGGCAAATATCCTGAAAAGGGAATTATTTTATAAGTACATAAATCCATAATCTCCAAATGCATGTCAAAGGCTTAATGAGGAATGCATTTTTACCTGTCATCATAGACATTTGACTTCCCAACACTTTCAAATCCTTCTGTGTCAAGATAAAAAACAGAAGTTTTCACTCCACTAATTTCCATCTCCATTGGAGCTCCCCATACCCATACGCCTGCAAGACAAGAAGTTACACGAAATCTAAGAAAACGGTTATACAGTTTTCCACCTCAAGTCCAAAATACCTTTTGTCTTTGTGTCACGCATATGACCAACTCCAAAACCTGATGAGAAAAGTTAACAGCTAATAAATAAAATGAGCTCAGGTCACCTTTTATATAACACATTAACCTTCACACTAGTTACAATGCAAACAGCACCTTCATAACAAGAGAGGGAAAGAAGTTGATTAAGCAAAAAAGATTTTCCAGAGCGGTATGGACCAATAACCTGATTATAAAGCCATCAAAATAAAAGTCAAGAATTGGAAAAGGAGGGTGCACGCAAAAATTTTCTTCAAATAATTATTTCCATTATAAAACTAAATAAACAAATCATGCAAGTAGACATATGTAACATCATAAAAAGACTTTATCCAAGTTTCTTTCATAGTAGCTGAAATAAGAATAACACAACTTTTAAAAATATAGAGCATATGATGTGACTGAGTGCACTGATTGATGCTTAAAAGGATATATAGCAGACATACAGCAACGACTGCGATAGGGTTTGTTATTCGGCTAATGGCTTCCAGCCCCTCACTTGAAAGACGAAGCTTTGTATGTCCTGGATCAGGTTCAACAATAGGAAATCTGCAATTGAGAAAACAGAGATATATCTTAAGTTGCACATAAAGATAATTAGCTTCTTGTGAATACTAAGCTATGCACTGAAAATGGGATAATCATGAAGATCAAAAAGCTAAACAATTTCTTTCTATTTAACAGAAAGTAAATGTAAGGAGGACATCAAAAACTACATATAAACCAGTTCAATGGCATATCAATAGTTAGGTGACTACAAGGACAAAAGACGAAGGTAACAAGCAAGGGCAAAAACAACTCCACAAATTATAGCCAGACTTATAAGATGAGGTGGATTTTACTTTTGCCTCATCAAATAGGTGAACGTTGACATAAGAACTTATACAACACAAACTATCTCAAATATTTTCTTTTGTAATGAAAAGTATAACAGATAACAAGAAGTTTCGACAGTGTTGCATCAGTAATGTTCTTAATCTCTTACGAATATAGTAAGCAAAAAATCCACACGGACTAATTTGTCACTTTGTACATTTCCAGTTATCAAACAACCTGCATAAAACAGCAACTTTCCTAAAAGCAGAATGCCCTAAGCAAATCCCCAGTCTACAATGAAAAAGAATCTGAGGATGGAGAGGCCCTAAACATAGGATAATCTCTTATAACAATTTCTCAACAAATAATCAGTTTTTCCATAGTATCTACAGTTTAAACCCTAAACCTGTTGGTCTTCTATATGAATCTCCAATTTCATTCCCGAAGTCTGTTCAACAAGAATTTGCCACCCAAAATATCAGGCAGGTAAATTGCAAGACTGGAATGGTTATCATTAACAGTCACCAACATATGCAAACACAGCGATCATTGATCAAATCTTTTTTACGTTAAGTTCATTAAGATTAAAGTTAACCTTAAAATTAATCAAGGACTCCATTACAGGGTAGAAACACACTAGAATTGATTTGTAAAGGAAACAAACTTTTTGCAGCAAAACAAATTAACAAGGCACAATCGATTAATATAGTTCACGACAAAAGATCCAACCATGCAAAGAGTACAGCTTTTCACTCAACCAAACTAAAAGATTGCATCTTTTACCCAAAAACGTAGCAAAAGAATGTGATCAAACAAACTATGAACTGATTGTTAAGTCCGTTAACTCCAAACCAATATAAATTAACTTACTTCCGCAACTTAAAACCGTAGAAGAACCGTTAAAAAATGTCGGGATCACTTACGGTTGGTGAAAATCGTCAATCGAAAGAGACCCGGAAGCGAAAAAGCAAAGAGGATGGAGAATAACCAAAAACCAATGCGAAATCTTCATTTTCTCGATACAAACACAGATCGTGGATACTTGGTAGAGCCAATGAAGCAATGTCACGGAGCTCTAACACATGAAACTGTACTGACAAGGCAATCTACGCCATGAAAAAGGAAGATCAAGAGGGATAATTGAACACATAGACCGCCACAAGAATGGGATCTCGAGAGACCGCGAAAAAGGGTGTACGTTAAGGATAGTGCAGACAAATGGTTTTCGCATATGTGGAGCACAAGTACACAAAGACCAGGCTTGGAGTGTCAATGGGGATCGTACATTGGGCCTTTGGGTTTGAGTGAATTCACGATGAAGACCTTGATATTCTAAAGGACAGGGAGATTGTTTCATGAAAGAAAGGGTAGAATCGTAAATTTAGAAATTTGCACGTCGTGCCGATCTATAGTTGGATGATACAGTATCTCCAACACATCGGCTGGTGTGTCTCGAGCCCCTGATTTATGCGCTGCAATTGCAATCCTGTATGATTGTGTTTTCTTTTCCAAAAATGTAAGTCTTCTTATATTCATGCGCTGCAATTGCAATCCTGTATGATTCTGTGTTTGCTTTATTGCAGCAATCCTGTATGATTATGTGTTTTCTTTTCCAAAAATGTAAGTCTTCTTATATCTATGCGCTGCAATTGCAATCCTGTATGATTATCTGTAGTTTGGGTGGGTCCGCACCATTTAGGTTTTGTCCCTTTTAGTGCAGCGAGTTGAACTACAACCTCTGGTGGATGTGGGATTCGAACTCGAGATCTCAGGGTTTTGTTGGGTGCATGATCCACACCTCTTACCATTTGGAAGGTGAGAAGCGTGGTTAGCAAAACTAACAAAACCCTGAGGTCCTGGGTTCGACTCGCAAATCACTCAGCGTACCAAAGGGGACAATTCTTTCTTGGCAGTGAGATGCTTCCTGTGGGTCTGGGCCACGTGTTGGGACCCGATCTTGAGAACCGGATCCCAACCGAAAATCAAAAACGGAAAAACGAAAACTAATCGGAGCGAAACGAATACTCGGAAAGTCGCGAATCGGAATACGAATAACAAAGCGTAGACAAGTGCTCACATTCCGACTTCCCGGAGAAACACAAAGTATAGAAAACTTATCGCGTTGGATAACCTAGACTAACCATCCGAAACTGGTTTTTTTATTCATCTTTAATCAATTCTTTCATATTTATTCTAACTCATTCAAACAAAAACCAATTCATACAATTCCCTTTTTGGAAACTCATCCTCACACAAATTTTCAATCATACACTAACTCAAAATTTCATCTTTGAACTAAACACTTATCTTTAACAAACTAACTCTTATTCTTATTCTTATCTTAACCCGATTTTTACCGAAAATCGGGCAGCATAACGGCTGTATTTTGACAGCCCAAA
>JANZLX010000004.1:13116898-13129265 GCA_025531955.1 Erythroxylum orinocense | reverse complement strand
ATTATCAGTGATAAAAATATAACTACAATGACATTAATAATTAAATAATTTTTATTCTTATTTAAAAAAAACAGAAAGAAACTCAAAAAAAAAAAGCCGCTGTAAAAAAAGCAGAAGTAGAATCAAGTTACCTCTAAAAATATAACAAAATGAAAGGCAATACTCCCCACACGTGACCTACTGTTTCATTTCATAGATAATAAAGAACTATTACATACTTCAATTTATGCACCTTTATGTATCAGATTTATATTCTAATGTCTTCCTCCATTGTGCTCCGAAAAAGGGATTCCTCTAAGCATATACAAAACCAAGGCTATATTGAATTATCAAAAAAACACATAAATTAACAAAAATCATGAGTTTGGTTCATAAACAAAACACATTCAATAACTCAATTGATGATTATAAACAACTAAAATTTAGGATTACAAAGAATGAGATAAGAAACTATGAAAATGGAAACCGTAAAATATCGTTTCCCAAATTATAAATTAACTTACCTCGATGTGTTAAATTACTAATAGCCAACTTCATTCACATCTTTGACTACATACGTCAACATTTCCTTGTCGAATTATTAACTAAACAAGTCTTTTCGTTTTCTTTATTCTGTCCTCGATAATTTTCTATTTCCCTTGCTTTTTTATGATCAAGTACATTTTATATTTTTTTTTAGTTAAAACATAATGAAAGACATCATTGTAATTCTACCAACAACAAATATTTAAACTTTCCATATAATAAGACACAAACACATGTTTTATACTTCTCAGGTAGTGATGAAAATAAGATCTGAACACTATTTAAAAAATATTTTAGGTCAATTTGATAAAAATTTTAATTCAAAAATTTTAATATATCTTATATAAAAGTTTGAGGACCAAATTTTTTTTATACGTTTATTATAAAAGATATAATGTCAAATACAATGATTTCATATGTAGGTTATGAATAAAATTTTTTTAACACTTATTTCTTTTTCCTTAATTTTTATATGAAAAAAGATAAAAATAGTTAAAAACATTCTCAAAACAAAATATATACGAGCAAAAATGATATAGATGATGAAAAGGAGAAAGAAAATAATGGTAAGGATAAATATAGAAAAGTAAATGATAAAAAGAGAAAAAATTACAAGAGAAATAAAACTAAATTATAAAAATTGGACCAAACTAAAAAAACTTGTTTTTTAAAATAAAAATAAAATATATCTGATCTTATTAAAAAATTAAACAACATATTTTAGAATATGAAACAACTAGTACATATTTAAAATACCTAAAAAATGATTTCTAAACTTAAAACATGGGGAAATTTTTTATTTGCAAAATAAATTAATTTTAAATCTCTAATGTATTGTAATATCCTAGTTTGATTATTGTACTGTGTAATATGTTGTATATGCATTTTATAGAGCATGTTATATTTATGGTTACTAGAGTAATTTAAGCATTTAAATGTATTATTAAGGTTTCAATGGAAATCACAGATAGACCAAAAATAGTTTGGACTCGACCGGAAATTTCTCAAAATTCTTTCCAAAACTCTGAAAAGCTATGAAATGAGTCCAAATGAGCTTTAAAAAGCCTTGAAATGTGCTTTGAGGATTTAGGTGACACTTTTAAAAGAAATATGGATGATTTCAGTAAGTAGTATTTTTGGATGAATATTGAATTTGGGTGAATAGTATTTTTACTAGATGAATATTGAATTTGGGTGAATAGTATTTTTACTAGAATAGTGATTTTGGGGACCTAATCCGAAAATTACAAAAAAAGAGAATTGAAAATGTCCGAAATAGGTATTAAAGTCTAATGACACTAAAATGGATCAAAAATAATTATGATAGGATGGATTTTAGGAGTTTCGAAAGTTTAAGACTTAAAATGCACTTTTTGAAAAATAATGGCTATTAAGGATTTTAAACCCATTCAAAAAAATTTAAAGCATCCAATCGATAATTATTGACCATAATTTGAGTATTTCATGGTCAATTTGATGATAAGACGATTGTGAAATATTTTCGGGGTTTAATTCAGTTAGTTGGTGAATTAAATACATTAAAGGGCTATTTGGTCTTTTTGTATTCATTAAGGGACAATTTAGTCTTTTTGTATTCATGAAAGGGCAATTTGGTAATTTTACAAGAAGTTAGTGGATTGATGAATCATTAAAAAGGTGACATGTGGAATCCATTAAATGAGTACAAAGCAAAACTTAAGACATTTTGCTTCATTCTTTTAACATAGCCGAGATAATGAGTGGAGAGAGAGTTGAAAAATAAGAATAAAAGAAGAGAGTGAAAGGTGGGTTACGACCATTGATGAGAGAAAGGAAGCAAGAGAGAGAAAAAAAGAAAAGAGAAAGGAGAAGAGAGGTTTAACTATGGCCACATAGAAGTGATTCAAAGCATTTTTCATGCTCTTCTACCTCCAATCAAGTATCCCATAGGGTTCCATAGTCATCCAAGTGAAGAGGAATAAGAAAATGGGTAGGTAAGTTTATTAGTTTTGGTGAAAATTTGGGTTTGTTGTGTTGTAGTTTTGATTTGGTTTTGATGGTGTAAATTGCACCTTTTTGATGTAATCTCAAGGTTTGATTGCATTGGAAGCAAGTGGGAGAAGAAAACTTAAGAAAACTAACATATGGAGCTATGGTCAAACTTGGTCAAAGGTGAGATATGTTGCCTGAAGTGTTTTATGTTGTTATTTGATTATTTAAGATTAATGAATGGCATTGGTAAGTTAGTTTATTGATGAAATAATAGAAGCAAAACCATAGAAACGATTGGGTGAGTTTTCGGCCATAGTTAGGATTTTTTTTAATGTATTATGATCCAAAATTCTACTTTGATGTTTATGATGTTCATATCATGATTTTGATGCTAACGAAGTAAAGAAATGAAAAAGAATTGATATGAAATTGGTTTTGGTTGAAATTCGGCTTGGAGTGCATGACTTTATAAAAAATTTGTTAATGAAATTTTATGGCTAAAATGTGTGTATTAAATATCATAAAAGTGAATTTGGCTTGGTTTTAAGTGTTAGAAATCAAATGTAATTGAATTGGAAAAGTTTCGAGTGAAATATGTTAAGTTTAGCCTTAAAGACATTTTTAGTATAAAAGTATGGTTATGATGTAACGACTATGTGAATGTGGTTAAGGATGGCCGTTAAGTGTATTTGTGGTATTGGAATGATTAAATGAAGTGTTTGTTATTAGTTCGAGAAAAATTAGTATATGGAGTGTATGTGGAAAGTAATGATGTTGACCTGGCTTATGGTGTCTTTGGTTGGAAATGTGTTAAGGAGTTAAATATATTTGTATAAGGTTTTTGGATCAGAAAACGAAGCCAACTAAAGGGTTTCATAGTGGTGACATGGAAACTAGTAAGTTGTGAGTGTATTTTAAATTGGTTTTATGCAAAAGGTTTTTTTTTCTCACTTTAACATGAAATGAATATTTATGGTGAGTTTTATATGAGTGTTTTTCAACTGATTTATATTAATAAATTATTTGCAAAAGAATTAATGACATGTGATTTTAAGTTATGCATTCCATTGTATGATTATGACATAAATTATTTGCAAAAGAGTTAATGACATGTGATTTTAAGTTATGCATTCAATTGTATGATTATGACATTGAAAGAAGTTGAAAATTTGAAACATAAGATTTTGCAATTTCATGATAGTGACAGTCCCATAATTAATTTAAAAAATTTATAAGTTGCCTTTTAGCTACAAAATGGTTTAAGTTTTATGCCAAAAGTTAAGGTACTAAAAAAAATGATTTTGTTTTTTAGCATATGGTACACCGTTAAGCTCATTACATGTTATTATACTGGTCAGAGTATTCCAATCGAGCATGGTAGTGTCTAGGGGGCATCAGTTACTAACAACAGGTGGTATTGTGTCTGTCAGTAGTCTAACAAGTTGCCCTCTGCATGTTATAGAGTATATAAAGTTCTAGCAAAAATTTGTCATGGCTAAGTGATATAAAACCAGCTCTATGACTTATTATGGGTAAGCGACGTAAAACTAGCTTTGTAACTAGTGGTTAAGAAGTCGTTGGTAAGCAATGTAGAACTAGCTCTGTGACTTCCAACCTAGGGTACCGTATAGTTATTTTAAAAGTATTTTTAGAGGTACTGTGTGGTACCAATTCTAGTGGATGACTTATTTTCAGTATAAAAGTTTTCAAAAAACTTATTGCCACCACTGTTTATTGTTTAAGGAAGATGGAAAATGGAAAATTAAAAGTTCTATATTATGAGCTTAATTTTGAAAAAACATTTCGAAATAGTATTTCAGACAAATTGAAATTGTGTTTTTACAAAAAGTTATGTTATTATCATATTTGATGATGCACGAATAAATTATTATGACAAATGCTTTACTATGAGCTTTATGATTGTATGAGAATATTGCAGTTATGTTGTTATGAACAGTTCAATTTTTTAGTAAACTGATTACATTCACTAAGCTCGTTTAGCTCACCCTTATTTTTATGTTTTCAAACAAACCACCCAAGGTATATATACAGGTTTTGTAGTAATTAGGACTCCGCTAAAGGATTCGTTATATCATCAGGTGTTGTTGTGCTTATTTTATTTTTACTATATATGTGATATGTTTTAAATTATTTTGGAAAGAGTTCAAAAGTGTGGTCTCGTGAATATTGGTGGAATTGTAAATATCTTTTGTTTAATGAACTACGAGGGCTATGATCCTCAATGATGTTTTTTTAATGTTAAGAATTATATTTTTCTGATTGCTTATGATATGGACTTGAGGTCCCATTCTAGAAGTTGAGTTAATACATGAAATATTAGAACTGTTTTAAAATGTTATACAAGTTTTCGAAATTTGGGAATCTTAGAATAGCAGTCGTTATACTATCGAAATTTTCAATAAAATTATAGAAAAAAATTTCCCATTATTTTTCGTACTTTTAATTTGCAAAAACCCTTTAGTCAAGTCAGATATTGATTATAGGGCTACTATGGAGTCACCAGAGGGCTCCAGTCAAGTTCCAAAAGAGGAACTCCGAGATGGGTCATTTCATGTATAAACAACTTTTACCTTTGTATCAATTAAGTGTATTAGTAAAAATTATATGATTATAAATTTCATTAATGTATAAGAGAGAATTCATTATTCTTTTTTGTTAATAAGAAAAATTTTTAAGTAAGAAATTTTAAATTTATTGAGTAAATCATTTTAAATTTAATAAGGGATTATTTGGAGTATCTAAAGTTGAAAAAGGAAGCAAAGCATGGCTAGATAGAGGCTCCCCGCCATCTTTCTATTATGGCTCTCATCCCATAGCTGATTCAATCTTCTTCCTATAGGGGTCATATCACTTTGCACAAATCTTTCAATCTTCTTCCTACAAGGGTCATATCACTTTGCACAAATCTTTGTTCTCCTTCATTACTCTTTAGTAAGGGTTAGCTCACTTACCGTAACCTTTCTTTGCATTTAGAAGCCTCTGGCAAATATTTCTCCCTCTCCCTTATATTCTACTTACCTTGGTTTATTGATAAATTTCTTTTAGACTTACAAAGGCTTTATGCCTGCTTTCTAACATTCTGTTTAAGCTTCCTCACTTGTAGAAGGAGGAGAAGGAAAATGACTAGTTTCGTCTATTCGTTTCTAATATTTCCTACCTCTAACACTAGTTACCATTTTGGTAGCAACTTTTTAAACAACAACTTTCCTTAGCAATATCCTTTAATTTGTTAATATAAGGCTCTTTGCTTGATAATCGAGGTTCATTAACTTTATGTGACCAGACCTTTCCTCCCCTGTCTAGCTTAAGGACTTCTCCATCTAACCTAACTCAATAGGCCCTCCAAACTTGGTAAATCCCGCCTTGGTTAATGATTCCCTTACAAGGAACTAGACTACACTAATGCATGTAAATCCCAAAATGAACTAGAAGAAAGTTTTAAGTGAAACCTCGAAGAACTTGTTAGAGTTTTGCCAGATTGTAATGAAGGAAAAGAGAGTATTGGCGGCACTGAGTTTGGAAACTCTGAAAATATGGTCAGCAATGTTTGTTGTTTCCTATAATTAATTTATGGGCTTAGAAGTAATGGAGAGGGAAAGGGTTAAATAATGTGTTACTTATAGAGGACAACCTGATCTTATTCAGATTTAGCTCAAAGCACAACATGAAGGAGATTATGGAAGTTGGTTTATGGAATGTCCAAAATAACCCCATCTTTATACAACCATGGAAACCAGGTATTTATTTTAAATCAATTAAGAAGGTGAACATTCCTATTTGGACTAATATACATGGGATCCTATTGGAATATTGAACAACTAAAGGTCTTGGCTCTCTTACTAACTTTATTAGTAAACCAATTTCTATGGATGAGAACACAACCTTGAGGAAAAGAATAACTTAGGTGGGAGTGTGTGTTAATATAAAATGTCAATAGAGCTATCAGATACAATTCCTATCTTAAAGCTAAGGGAAAAGAGCACCTTACTTGAGAAAGTTGTTATGGTGTCCTATGTATGGAAACCACATATTATGGATCAAAATAAGCAATGAGGCTTGACCGAGAAAAAGTTTACTAAAGGTGACTATAATGAGCTGATGGGAATGGATAGTCCAACAAAGAGGGAAACATAAAGATACAATGACAACTGTAACTCGAGGGCGTGTAAATAAAAAAAAATAGGTGTGAACAAGATTGTGAAGAATAAAGGAACAAGTTTGTAAATCTTATAAGGTAGGAATATGATGGAGAGTAGTGGTGTAAGTTCTACAAAAGAGTCCAAGGTTTGGTAAGTGCTTATTAAAAAGTGTTGAATATCATTGAAGTGGAGAATATGGAGAATATTTGTGAGCAAGAAGGGCTAAATATTTTTAACTCAAGTCAAGCTACCAAAATAGAGGAAGATTTTATAGAGGATAGTCGAAGGAAGTCGATTAAAAAAAGAGATCCAAGGGTGTGAAAACCATTTGTTCCTCTAAATGTCATTAGCAACTTAGAATGTTAAAGGAACCAATTTCCTAAAAAGTATTAGACTTGAAGAATTTTATGTTACAGAATAAACCTCCAATAATCCAAGCTTAACTTAGAGGACATGAAGAATCTGGAATGCTAGGGAGCATTGACTTTTTTCTTTCAAATCATTCATAGCACCATTATAGGAGTATCATAATGGGCTATGACAAGAGATCAATTAAGGTGGAAATGCTTACAGGAAGTGATCAATTGATAAATATATCATCTTATTTCATTTTGGAAAATATCAAAGCCTCTGCCTCTTTTATGTATAGGTCCCAATTTTGAATTTTAGAGGAAGGAACTTTGGGAACTAACTAATATGGTTCATTCAAACTATTTAATTTTATGGATTATTATAAGAGATTTCAATAGTATGCTCTTTAGGACAAAAGATGAGGGTAACAATTTATTTAGAAATTTGTATAAGTGTTTTAGGAAATTATTATAGGAAGTAGGAGCAATAGACTTAATAAAGTTACAGACTTCTTAAAACTAATATATACAAACAAACATGGTCCATTCTTTACGATATCTTAGAATGGACAACAATAGTTTATCACCTTCATAAACAACTACTCAAGATATTGTTACCTATATATCAACAATAACAACACCTAATATAAATCCCGTTGATATGCGACATCTATGGAGGTCTTATAGTATA
Organism: Erythroxylum orinocense; assembly: GCA_025531955.1. Lineage (NCBI taxonomy): Eukaryota > Viridiplantae > Streptophyta > Magnoliopsida > Malpighiales > Erythroxylaceae > Erythroxylum > Erythroxylum orinocense. Next base: position 13,121,568 of record JANZLX010000004.1, on the reverse strand, counting down.
CATCCTTATTAAAAGTGTATATACTAAGGACGAGTTGGGATGGATGATCACGCAATCCATCCCCTCCGTCTATTTCATCTGACGGTCACGACACTCTCCAAAGCAGAGACTCTTGGCACTCCATCCATTTCATCTGACGGCCACGACACTCTCGAAAGCAGAGACTCTTCGCATTCCCTAAAAGAAGTTCTTCAGTGCTACGACTCTCATGTTTCTCTTGTCGTTCAGCTCCTTCCCTTGCCGTTCGTTAGTATCTCTGGTTCTTCTCTTCCTGTTGATTTCCATTCTTAAAAAGATTTTACGAAACCCTTTGTCTCCCTCCCTCTCTGAAAGTTCTAGACATATTTCTTTTGTTGAAGTCCTTTGTTGTTCTTTTCTCTTTCATTTTCTCAACAGTCCTCTGTCATTCTTTTCTCTTTCATTTTATTAGTAAACAAGCATGATCTAGCAAGCCATCTAGAGATAATATGTTGCTGGGAAAGAGTCCACGACCACCCATCAGAAGAACCTCTAGCATGACCGGCATCACCCTCCACCAAGCCCGAAAAACGTCTTATGGTCATTGGCAATTACTCTGTGCTCTCTCTTACTCATTGTAGTTACTTGAAGACACGGTTTTCAAATGTAAAATTTTGAGCTTTTTAGCTGTAGAGCCAACTGGATAGTTTCAGATCAGGTTCTTCTTCATCATACCACAAAATCCAAGTTGAGGAACTTCCTCGGTTGTAACAAACAAGTGCATTTCAATTCATCACTGGAGGCCACAAGTCTTCTACTTCTCATTTTCCTGAATCATCATCAAATGGGTTGAAGTGTGTGCTCTTTCCTCAAGCTTTAGAATCGGTACTTAATTGCTAATATGATTTCAACTTTTGTACTTAATGTTGCGTATGCTTTTAATATTTGGTTCTTTTTCATCCTCATCTTAGTCACCGAGTTTGTTTATTTTTCTTCTTAATTTTCTCTTTTCCTATTATTAGATGGAAGAAAAGTTGCACCCATTTGACACATTGAAGGTAATTTTAGAGCTGTAATTTTATCAGAAACTTGTTCTTTTTCTCTGAGATGAAGAGCTTGCAAAGCTAGAGCTTCAGTCTGCTCTAATATTTTCTTTATCGAAGTCCTCTGTTGTTCTTTTCTCTTTCATTTTCTCAGCAGTCCTTTGTTGTTCTTTTCTCTTTCATTTTCTCAGCAAACAAGCATGATCTAGCAAGCCATCTAGAGATAATATGTTGCTGGGAAAACGTCCACGACCACCCATCAGAAGAACCGCTAGCATGACCAGCATCACCCTCCATCAAACCCGACAAACGCCTTGTGGTCATTGGTAATTACTCTATGCTCTCTCTTACTCATTGTAGTTGCTTGAAGACACGGTTTTCAAATGTAAAGTTTTGAGCTTTTTGGCTCTAGAGCCAACTGGATAGTTTCAGATCCGGTTCTTCTTCATCATACCACAAAATCCAAGTTGAGGAAATTCCTCGGTTATAACAGATAAGCGCATTTCAGTTCATCACTAGAGGCCACAAGTCTTCTCATTTTCCTGAATCATCATCAAATGGGTTAAAGTGTGTGCTCTTTCCTCAAGGTTTAGAATCGGTACTTAATTGCTAATATGATTTCAACTTTTGTACTTAATGCTGCGTATGTTTTTAATATTTTGTTCTTTTTCATTCCCATCTTGGTCACCGAGTTTGTTTATTTTTCTTCTTAATTTTCTCTTTTCTTGTTATTATATGGAAGAAAAGTTGCACCCATTTGACAAATTGAAGGTAATTTTAGAACTGTAATTTTATCAGAAACTTATTCTTTTTCTCTGAGATGAAGAGCTTATAAAGCTAGAGCTTCAATTTGCTCTAACTATGGAATACTAATTTTTTTTTACTACAACTATGGTGGTTTTTTCATTCATTTATTTGGCTTTTGATGCAACTGTAGGAATCAGCTTTGGCTTCTGGAATGCTGCATTATTTACCTCGTGCTATTATATAAGCCAGTTCAGATTTGGAGTTGAAACCTCTGTGGTCAACTAGCAGCTCAAAGGTAAGTTTCGATTCCCTATTTTCTGCCTTTTTTTTAAGAGCGTGTGTTTGAAAAAACATTCATAATTTTGGTAGTGTGGCAATATTTTAGTGATTTTAAATTGTAGTTGGCTATTATTCCATTCTGCCAATGTTTGTTGTCTGAAATGTGTTGTGTTCGTGTTATTCACGACATGTTTGTTGACATCAAGTGTAGATTGAATCTTATAGCCTGCGTAACTTGCTAGCTGTTTCGGTTGGTATAAAGCTAAAGAGTAATGTTGGTGCCATTGTTTAAAAGGTATAGCATTTTGCTTGTGTGACCGTGATGTTTAAGAGTTGAATGTTAGCCTAATTTCATGGGTTTAGTTTCTTCCAGAAAATTTTATGGTTATTCTTTTCCATTATGATGGGAATTTGGATGGCTGGTGGGATCTTGAGTGGAAGAGCTAGGCCATACATATAGTTGCTCAGAACCAAACAAAGTGATGAACTTCATCTTGGTGAAAATTTGAAACACCTTTTTCATCCAAAGGCACGAGATTTTTGTTTTGTCTTTGAAATACACATTTTTCTGTGTACATCACACTAATAACGAATATGAGGGAGCAATATCAAAGAGTTGAACTTAATATGATATTCTAAATGAAACTAAAACCACTTAGATTAATCTCTATGAGTTTCATAAAAGGGGCGATGAGAGTTGTTGGTTGTATGTCTCATGGTTTTACTTTGTAAGCTAGGGTAGAAAAGATAAAAGAAAAGAGACTGTTACTGAAGCTTTAGCGGCTATACAATATGCTTGTAGACTTTGAATCTTCAAAAGGTGGCCAAAGACATGGATTCTGGAATGAATACTTCACTTCATCGTACTATTTCAACTTCCAGAGTTGCACTCCTGCTCTGTCTTAATCTTATGCATATATAAATCTGACATACTTGCATGCTTACTATAGAACTTACAATTCAAATTGTGGTTCAACTATAGTTTTGATAGAACTTGGTTCATTTTCAGGTGGTTTGCAAAACAGTTTCTGTATCCAGCTATTGTTTCTGTTTAAGACTGCATCTGCATTATTTTTTTATAAAATGTCGCCTTATATACTCCGTAGCTAGTATACTTTGATTTATTATTTTTTAGGAACATATTGCTGAATCTTCTTCATCAGTCAGAAAATGCCCGCATGGAGATACGGTTCATGTTATGTAAAATGGAGATCGGAAGCTTTCCGAAACTCCCTCCTCTGCAACATAGGATTGTTTACCACAATCCTCACCAGTTTTTTCGTTTTTGGCACTGTTGTCTTAGAATTTTTTGACAATTATTAATATCATTCATTTTTTTATTGCTGCAGGCATAAATAAAATTTTTTTACATCCATTTTTACTTTATGATGTTTTGATTTTATTGAATCCCCTCTGCAAATTCTGGCCCCTTGACCTTGAAAAGATAACTAAAACTATCAATGCAAAATCTTTACGGATAACAACATATCATTTTTGAAAAACTTCGCTGTTGATTTAGCCATGCAGTGTTATAAATGAGATTTTAATGATTTAATACCTGATTCAATTAACTTCCCTTACATAAATTTTTGGAGTAATCAAAGCCTTGCAATTATTAGATTAATTTTCTTCTGTTTTTGGCGCAGAAACGTCTCAACATAAACTCTGCACTTCTATAAAACAAGTCTTAAGACTAAAATGTTGACAGTCAAGTGAAAACTTATTAAATAAAAATTGTAGCTTGTAGTTGACTCTGTATTGATTGAGAACGAAAATTGATTAATTGTATAATTATTATTTAGATCCGTCATGATATCGAATCCCCTTGTCTCCCTCAAATTATTCACATTCTAGAAGAAAAAAGTTGTTGAAATAAATCTCCCTTCGTTAATCTCTGACTCTCATTACATGCCCCAAGATAGCTGACAACACAGTGTACCATATTTGAATCTCCATGAGATATGTCTGCAAGAGAAAAGAGCGGAGCTATTTAATGCGTCCATTGTTTCTTATTTAAAGGACTTGACATTATTTTAAAATGAAATGTAATGCTTTCTTGGACGAAACGAAGAGTCATCCCTTCAGTACAATTTTACCAGGTCTCAATCACGTCGTTTTGAAATTCATTTATTTCGACGGCTTCTTTTATCCGCGTGTAATCATGTACATTTTTTCTTGTATCATTCCTTTGTGCTTTTTTACTGTTCCGATGAAACTTGTTAAAATTGTCAATGCCCACTTAATTTAGTGGGTTATAATGTAAGGAAATGTGTAAGGTAAAATTTATAAAGAAGATTCAAAAATATTATATCAATAATATAAAAGGTAAAATATAAAAATGTTAAATATTTTGTTATTAATTAAGTTTGTTATTAATTAAGGGTTAAAATAGTATAAGTTAGTAATAATTAACATGAAGGGTAAATAAAAATGAATTGACTAAAATAATTAGAAACCTTAACTATTTAATATCAACTGAAAATATTAATTAATTTTTATTTAAGCATAGCTATTATGTAAGTATAAGTATATTTAAAATTTTAAAGAAAATATCAACAGGTGGTATATATGAATCTTGGATTTGTTAAGATTTTGAGTATACAATTTATTTAGTTAGATTAAAAAAATGTATCGAGCAAAGAT
>JANZLX010000004.1:13106312-13116798 GCA_025531955.1 Erythroxylum orinocense | reverse complement strand
TGGTTGTACATTAAGGTATAAGGAAAGAAGTGCTTTAATGAGTTAGATGTCGCCGTCGTGCATTGATGAAAGAATTTGTCTTCAAGGTCTTATGAGAGTTGTAGCTCTTGAAGTCTTCTTTCCAACCATCTAAAGAACACCTTAATCTAATATTTGTAGAGAAAGTGATGGCAATTTTCTCAACCTTATATCGTCCGATGACATCACTTCATCTAAAAAATGACGTCATATAGTCTGTTCTATTTTTGACCCCTCAGATTAAAGAACTTATCTTCAAGGTCTTCATGAGAGTTGTAGCTTTCAAAGTCTTCTTTCCAACCATCTAAAGAACATCTTAATCAGATATCTGTAATGAAAGTTATGGCAATTTTTCCAGCCTTATATTGTCTGATGATGTCACTTCGTCTCAAAAATGACATCATATAGTCTGTTCTATTTTTGACTCCACATATGAGAGAATTTGTCTTCGATGTCTTCATGATAGTTTTAGCTTTTAAAGTCTTCTTTCCAACCATCTAAAGAACACCTTAATCCGATATTTGTAGTGAACATTAAGACAATTTTTCCAACCTTGTATCGTTTGATGACGTCACTTCGTCTAAAAAATGATATCATATAGTCTGTTCTATTTTTGACCACATAGATGAAAGAATTTGTCTTTGAGGTCTCAATGGAAGTTTTATCTCTTTAAGACATCTTTCCAACCATCTAGAGAACACCTTAATCCGATATCTATAGGGAAACTTATGACAATTTTCCAACCTTGTATTGTCTGATGATGTCACTTCATCTAAAAAATGAGGTCATATAGTCTTTTCTATTTTCGTCCTATCAGATGAAAGCATTTATCTTTTATGTCTTCATGAGAGTTGTTCATCTTCAAGTCATCTTTCCAACCATCTAAAGAACACCTTAATCCGATATATGTAGACAAAGTTATGACAAATTTTCTAACCTTGTATTGTCTAATTACGTCACTTCGTCTAAAAAATGTCATCATATAGTTTGTTTTATTTCTGTCCCAAAATATGAGAGAATTGGTCTTTGAGGTCTTCATGAGAGTTGTAGCATTTTAAGTATTCTTTCCAACCATCTAAATAAAACCTTAATCTGATATCTGTAAGGAAAGTTATGATAATTTTTCCAACCTTGCATTGTCTGATGACATTACTTCGTCTAAAAAATGACGTCATATAATCTATTCTATTTTTGACCCCTCAGATGAGAGAATTTGTTTTCGAGCATTTCATAAGAGTTGTAGCTCTTGAAGTTTAACTTCAAACTATTTAAATAACACCTTAATTTGATATTTTTAGGAAAATTTATGGTAATTTTCCCGACCTTGTATTGTTTGATAACGTGACTTCGTCTCAAAAATGGTATCCTATAATTTGTTCTATTTTTGACTTCACAGATAAAAGAATTTGTCTTAGAGGTCTTCATCAGAGTTGTCGCTCCTGAAGTCCTCTTCCTAACCATCTAAAGAACACCTTAATCTAATATCTGTAGAGAAAGTTATGGTAATTTTCCCAGCCTTGTATCATTTGATGATATTACTTCGTCTAAAAAATGATGTTATTTAGTCTGTTCTACTTTTGACCCTCCAAATGAATAGAATTTGTTTTTGAGTCATCATGAGAGTTGTAGCTCTTGAAGTCTTCTTTGGAACCGTCTAAAGAACACCTTAATCCGATATCTGTAGGGAAAGTTATGGTAATTTTCCTAATCTTGTATTGTCTAATGACGTCACTTCGTTTAAAAAATGATATTATATAATCCGTTATATTTTTGGCTTCCCAGAAAAAACGAATTTGTCCTAGAGCTCTTCATCATAGTTGTAGCTACTGAAGTCTTCTTTCCAACCATCTAAAGAATGCCTTAATCTAATATCAATAGAGAAAGTTATGGTAATTTTCCAAACCTTGTATTGTCTAATGATGTCACTTCGTTTCAAAAATGACATCATATAGTCCGTTCTGTTTTTGACCACACAAATGAGAGAATTTGTTTTCAACTCTTCATGGGAGTTGTAGCTCTTGAAGTCTTCTTTCCAGCCATCTAAAGAACACCTTAATTCAATATCTATAGAGAAACTTATAGTAATTTGCCCAAACTTGTATTGTCTGACGACGTCACTTCATCTAAAAAATAACATCATGTAGTCTATTCTATTTTTCCCTAAGATTAAAGAATATGTCTAGGAGGTCTTCATCAAAGTTGTAGCTCTTGAAGTCTTTTTTCCAACCATCTAAACAACACCTTAATCTGATAGATGTAGAGAAAGTTATGGCAAATTTTTCAACCTTGTATCGTCTGATGACGTCACTTCGTTTTAAAAATGACATCATACAATTTGTTCTATTTTTGACACCACAGATGAGAGAATTTGTCTTTGAGGTCTTCATGAGAGTTGTCTCTCTTAAAGTCTTCTTTCCAACCATGAAAGGAACACCTTAATTTAATATCTGTAGAGAAAGTTATGACAATTTTTCCAATTTTGCATTGTCTGATGACGTCACTTCGTCTAAAAAATGATATCATATAGTCTGTTTTATTTTTGACCCCACATATGAAAGAATTTGTCTTTGAGGTCTTTATGAGAGTTTTAGGTCTTGAATTCACCTTTCCAACCATCTAAAGAACACTTTAATCTGGTATCTTTAGGGAAAGTTATGGCAATTTTTCCATCCTTGTATTGTCTGATGACGTCACTTCGTCTAAAAAATGACATCATACAGTCTGTTCCATTTTTTACCCCTCAGATGAAAGACTTTGTCTTTGAGGTATTCATTACAGTTGTTTTTATTGAAGTCTTCTTTCCAACCATCTAAGGAATACCTTAATCTAATATCTGTAAAGACAGTTATGACAATTTTCCAACCTTTTATTGTCTAATTATGTCACTTCATTTAAAAAATGATATCATATAATCTGTTCTATTTGTGATCCCTCAAATGAGAGAATTTGTTTTCAATCTCTTCACGAGCATTATAGCTATTGAATTCTTCTTTCCAACCATCTAAAGGAAACCTTAATCTGATATCTGTAGAGAAAGTTATGGTAATCTTTCCAACCTTGTATCGTCTGATGACATCACTTCATCTAAAAAATGACATTATATAGTCTGTTCTATTTTTTACCTCACAGATGAGAGAATTTGTCTTCGTGGTCTTCATGAGAGTTGTAGCTTTTGAAGTCTTCTTTCCAATCATATAAAGAACATTTTAATCTGATATCTATAGTGAACGTTATGGTAATTTTTTCAACCTTGTATTATCTAATGACGTCACTTCATCTCAAAAATGATATCATATAATCTGTTCTATTTTTGACTTCCTAAATAAACGAATTTGTCTTCGAGGCCTTCATTACAATTGTAGATATTGAAGTCTTCTTTCCAACCATCTAAAGAACACCTTAATATGATATCTGTAGAGAAAGTTATGGCAATTTTCACAACCTTGTATCGTCTGATGACGTCACTTCGTCTAAAAAATGACATCATATAGCCTGTTCTATTTTTGAACCCCCAGATGAGAGAATTTGTTTTCGAGCTTTGCATGAGAGATGTAGCTCTTTAAGTCTTCATTCCAACCATCTAAATAACACCTTAATCCGATATCTATAGAGAAAGTTATGGTAATTTTCCCAACCTTGTATTGTCTGATTACGTCACTTCGTCTAAAAAATGAGGTCATATAGTCTGTTCTATTTTTCACCCTTTAGATGAAAGAATTTATCTTTGAGTCTTCATGAAGTTTTAGATCTTGAAGTCTTCTTTCCAACCATCTAAAGAATACCTTAATTTGATATATGTAGAGAAAGTTATGGAAAATTTTTCAATCTTGTATTGTCTGATAATGTCACTTCGTCTTAAAAATAACATCATATAGTCTGTTCTATTTTTGGCCCCATAGATGAGAGAGTTTGTCTTCGAAGTCCGAATGAGAGTTGTAGCTTTTGAAGTCTTCTTTCCAACCATCTAAAGAATAACTTTATCTGATATCTATAGTGAAAGTTATGGTAATTTGTGTTCGAGGTCTTCATTAGAGTTGTAGCTCTTAAAGTCATATTTAGAACCATCTAAAGAACACCTTAATCTGATATCTGTAGGTAAAGTTATGGTAAATTTCTCAATCTTATATTGTCTGATGACGTCACTTCGTCTCAAAAATGATATTTTATCGTATGTTCTATTTTTGGCTCCTTAGATGAAAGAACTTGTCTTAGAGGTCTTCATAATAGTTGTAGCTCATGAAGTTTTCTTTCCTACCATCTAAAGAACACCTTAATCCGATATCTATAGGGAATATTATGGCAATTGTCTCAGCCTTGTGACGTTTGATGACATCACTTCGTCTAAAAAATTATGTCATATTGTCTGTTCTATTTTTGACCCCTCAGATTAAAGAATTTGTCTTTGAGGTCTTCATGAGGGTTGTAGCTCTTGAAGTCTTCTTTCCAACCATTTAAAGAACCCCTTAATCTGATATCTATAGGAAATGTTATGGCAATTTTCCTTTATCAATGGAAAGATAAAACAAAGATCTACAACTTTCATGAAGACAATCTTGTCAAAATCTACCTAGATCAACACAGAAAATTCATGGAAGTTTAGATCAAAAATTCTACTCTCTCCTACTATTCATTCCCAAAATTTTCAGACTTCCAATTAAAGTTTTTTTATTTAAAGTCTTTCCACTCCATTTCAATCAACTCATCCACCATAAATTCATATTACTCCAAAATATACAAGTTTAATTAAAAACCATCAAAAGCCAAAAATTCATATTCATCTTATTCATACTCTGTTATTTCTCTACATTTTCAACTTTCATTCTCAATCACTATTCTTCCTCTCACCTTCCATTTAAACACCCATGTTACATCTCTACCACCACTGCTATTTATTCTTCCATCTTAAGAAAAACCAGAAGCTGGTCATTTTACATAATCAATGCGTGAGTTTTGCATAGAGTTAGGGTTTGAAGATAGTTGAAGTTTTGGAATTTTCAACAAGAAAGTAGCGAATAAATTCATTAGAGTCATGGATTTATGAAATAAATTTGATGAATTCGCTATCATCTGCATGAATGTTTATAACTTTCTCCAGACGTATTAAATTAATTTATCCACTTTTTTAGATCTTCATTAACTATGATATTTAATTAGTAACAAAAAATTTTACATTTTTTAAACTTTATAAATTAATAAATCTAAATGAAAATTTCTATTATTTAATAACTACTTTTTACATTATAACCGATTAAATTAACTGGGCATTATTACTGCGCATCGCGTAGTGTTACTCTACTAGTCCCAAATTAATAGAGATACTATTTCTAAATGACCCATATGAAAAGAGAGAAAGGGAGAGAGAGGGAGAGAGAGAGAACTAGAGAGAAAAAGAAAGAAACAAAAAAAAGTGATAATAGTAATAACAAGAAAATGATGAAAAAGAAAGAGAATTAATAATAATAATAATAATAATAATAATAATAATAATAATAATAATGCGAATATTAGTATTAGTAGTAATAGTAGCAACAATAATAATGATAATATTGATAATAATAGTAATAGTAGTAATAATAACTGCAGCAGCAATAATAGCAACAACACCAACGATAATGCTAATATTAGTAGTAGTAGTAGTAGTAGTAGTAGTAGTAGTAGTAGTAGTAGTAGTAGTAGTAGTAGTAGTAGTAGTAGTAGTAGTTAGTAGGAGTAGGAGTAGGAGTAGGAGTAGGAGTAGTAGGAGGAGTGGTGGGAGGAGGAGGAGGAGGAGGAGTAGGAGTAGTAAAAACAACAACAACAACAACAACAACAACAACAACAATAACAACAACAACAACAACAATAATAATAAATTAGGCTAAAACCCTTAAAGGTAAGTACTACTTATTTACATGGTTGTTACCTATATATCATTCATAACAAATCTTAATCTCTAGATGTATTTAAATGTTTTTAAAGAAGTTGAAACTCAACTTAGAAAATTAAGTGAATCAGATCTAGCCATGTTGGAGAATACTATGGTAGATATAATGGTTCAGGTGAACAACATCTAATACCCTTTTAAAAATACCCTAAGGAATATGGAATTGTCCCACAGTACACCATTCCAAACACTCATAATATAAATAGTGTAGGTAAAAGACGAAATAGAACATTTAATGATATGGTAAGTAGTATGATTTCTTACTGTCAGAATCCCTCTGGGGTGAGGTATTAAAGACTACAACTTACGTAGTTGATAAAATTCCAAATAAGCAACTATTAAAACCCATTATAAGTTATAGCAGGTAACAAACCTAGCTTGAATCATTTTACTCATTTGGCATTGTTTAATAGAGGTTAGGCCGTATAGGCCAAATGAAAATAAACTAGACTAAAGAAATGTTAATTGCTACTTTATTGGATACATTGCATGATCTAAGGGTTCAAGTTTTATTATCCCACTACTAAAGGAATTTTGAGACGAGGAATGTCAGGTTCTTTTAGGAAGTTAATTTTATGAGGAGAGATAAAGTAAGACACTTTTGTCTTAGAGGAGGAAAGTGTCACTTTTCTCCAATTTATTGTTGAAATCAGTCAAGAAGTAACTCTATATCAAGATAATGTCCCTCCCATACAAATTCAAGAAGTTGATTTAGAACATCGAACTTAATAACCTCAAGAATCAATACCAGTAAGGAGATTTATTAGAGAGAGAAGAAATGCAATTTCTGATGATTATGTTATATATCTTCAAGAACATGAATAGGACAATAGGATGGTAGAAGATGACCCAGTTAACTTCCATCAAATCATACAAAGTTCTAACTCCTAAAAGTATGTTAAATCCATGAATAAGGAAATGAAGTCTATGAAATATATTGATATTTGGGCTCTTGTCTAATTACCCAAAGGTGCAAAACCCATTAATTGCAAATAGATATTTAAGAGGGATTCTAAGGATAAAGTGGAAAGATATAAGGCACGTCTAGTTACTAAAGACTTCACTTAAAAGGAAGACATTGATTCCGAAGAGACTTACTCTCTGATTTCTTCGAAATACTTTTTTAGAATCATCATAACATTAGTAATACACCTTGATCTTGAGTTACATTAGGTGGATGTCTCAATGGTGACGTTGATGAGATGATTTATATGGTGCAACCATAAAACTTTGTGTCAGAAGATCCAAAGAAAATGGTTTGCAAATTAAAGAAATCCATCTATAGACTCAAGTAGGCTTCTTATTAATGGTATTACAAGTTTCATCAAATTGCCATCTCGTCTAGTTTTGAGATGAATATGATAGATAATTATGTATACCATAAGTTCAGTAGGAGAAAACTTATTTTTCTAGTTTTATATGTCGATAATATACTACTTGTTGAAAATAGTGTAGGCTTATTGCACAACACTAAGAGAATTCTATCTCAAGATTTTGAGATGAAAGATATTGGTGATGCTTCTTTTGTATTAGGGATCCAAATACATTAAGATTGTTTTTAAGGTATTCTTGGATTATCACAAAAGGGCTACATCAAAAAGGTTCTCAAGAGATTTGGATGACAAAACTGTAAATGAGGTGATACCCCTATATTTCAAGAAGACAAATTTAATCTTAGTTCGTGCCCTAAAAATCATTTTGAGGCTAAAGAGATGCAAACAATTATTTATACATTAGTAGTTAGGAGTCTTATGTATGCTTAATATGTATGCATTTGGATATTGCATACATTGTTGGGATGCTAGGGAGATATTTAAGCAATTCTGGACATTACCATTGGGTAGCAACCAAATGAGTCATGAGTTATCTATAGAAGACTAAAGACTACATGCTCATTTATATGATATTGGATCATCTTGAGTTCATTGGGTATTTTAATTCCAATTTTGCTGGATGCCAAAATAGTATAAAATCTACTTTAGGCTATATCTACATATTGGTTGAAGGAGCTATTTCCTGGAAGAGTAATACACAAACACTCATAACTTCTTCTACTAACTTCTTCTACCATGGTTGTGAAGTTTATAATATGTTATGAAGCATCTAATTATGGATATGGCTACAAAATTTTAGCACTAGGCTATGAATTGTAAATGCATTGGTAGAACATTTAAGATGTTTTGTGACAATAATTTGACAACCCTATTTTTCAATAGTAATAAGAGCTTGTCAAAGTGTAAACATATTGACATTAAGTTCTTAACGGTTAAATAAAGAGTTCAGAGTAGTTAGGTGTCTATTAAGCATATTTGGAAAACCATCATGATTGTGAATCTGTTTACTAAGGGATCATCACATGAGGCCCTCATAAGCACACTACTCGTCTGAGTGTAGTGCCTTTTGAGGATGTTATGATTTAGTGGGACTTTGTATCCTTAATATTTTAAGCAATAGACATATTATGAGGTTATGTTATAGTTAGCACTGCAATAATAAATGCCACAGTTTATTTCTACTATAAATGTATTTCTCAGTTTGTTCTTATAAGGAATAAATTAAGTTTAAAGGAGCACTAGATGAAAATAAGCGTGTTAAGATCATATTGCATGAATTTCCATACTATATATCTATTCATGATCCATGTTATTCATCTATACTAATATATGTGACCATTGTTGTGTTTAGTTACGCTCAATATAATAAAACCCTTTTCGGTCCTTTATTGGTATATATGATGAATGAGATTGTTCTAGATGCTTTTGGTGATGATAGCATATTTTCATGCATTAGGATTTTGGAATAATATACACTTATTAAGTTTTAATATACATATAGCCTAAGAGAGAGATTGTTGGAATAAAATTAAATTATTTTATGAGCTTATATGTATATCATGAGAATTATATATTGTGAGATATCCTTAAAGTTGAGCCCAATTCAAGTGATCTAATTAAGTTTTTAGCTTAAAACCTGTAATAGGGTATGGGCCAATTTTATATGGGTAGAGACCATGATAATAATTCCTAATTGATGATGAACCAAATTAGAAATTATAAACACTTTAGGTTTAGGGTTTTACATCTTTAAATATATGGTTATAGTCCTCAATTGTATTTCAAGCTATTAGGTTTCTTTTATATTCCCATCATTAGAGAAAATCACAAAACAAGAGCTGACATATCAACTTAGAAGATCATAATTTAGAATTTCAACTCAACAATTCATGACGATGGATTCAAATATGCTTCCTTTTTTATGTATTGATGATTTAACATGAGATTTGTGATCTGGCCAATGATCAGTATAGATTAAGGTTTAATACAACATTATCTTCCTTGATCATTTAACAGAAAAACTACAAGCCACAAGTTGCATCGGTCAAGTCACCAAAATTAAATGGTAAAATGGGGCAAGAGTAGCATTTGACGATTATTCTTTGTTGAACTTCAGTTTGAGAGGCTTCCATTGCTTTTGGGGAGAATGAACATAAGAAAGGCTTGTACATTTAATATCATGTTCACAGAAAGCTAAAGGTTGGCCACTCTTTTTGTGGTTTTCCAAGTCCAATCGAATTTATAAGTTCTCAAACAAGAATTGGATTGTTAACCGAAACAATTGTCAATTTTTTGTGTATGAAATGAAAGCGAATCTTGTTAGAGACAGCATGAAGGAGGAGAGTCGATACCTTAAAAGAAGGCTCACATGTAGACCATAATATGAACTAATGGAGAAACTCTGTTGATCACTAGATACAGTGGAGTATGTTAGGACCTCTCAGTCTTAGGAGTAACGCTCTGTTCAAGAATTGCTCTCTTGCGAAGGGCCTCATTTGCTTCAAGTACAGGTCAACACTCACCACTCCCTGCTTGAGTGCCTCGTACAGTGCATCTATCACATCCTCAATGACCCTCTCAGTAGCCAAGCAATCAATTTCCATTTTCGATTCGTCATCAACACCTTGAAAAACATTCTCTATTTCATCTCTGCACCTGCTCAACTCTGGCTTTGCATCATTCACTCTCAACTAGTCAATCAGTACATCAGCTTCATTCGTTAAGGCCATCACTCTTTCTTTCAAATTCATATTCTCATGGTCAAGTCCTATAATCATGGTCGTGATGATATCATCTCGCCTGACCATTTCTTCATTCAACTTAGAAAGTTGCTCCATTTCTTCTTCGTGTTTCGCCTGTAGCACCATCATATCATAATGAAGCATACCCGAAAGTCGGTCTAAAGCTTCCATCCTTGAAGCAAGCGAGGGGTTCGTGAAATTTGTAGATGGCAAGTAAGCAAAAGGATGATCATGGGAGAAGATTTTATCAAGGTTATGCACGAGTTCACTGAGATTCCGTTTTGGGAATAACCTGTTAGGAAAGGAGGTGCCGGTCACGCAGCGGCAACAAACCAGCACCACTAAATCTTTCCCTGTGTGAACAACCATAACTAATCCAGCAAACAGCAGCCAACAAACTCACCAATGTGCACAAAAATTACGCAGCAAGAAATAAATAACACAGGCAATTTTTACGTGGAAAACCTCCC
>JANZLX010000004.1:13080515-13097458 GCA_025531955.1 Erythroxylum orinocense | reverse complement strand
TCGGCTTATCCATTTGCCCGAGTCTCCTTGAAGGTAAAGTTCGGACGAAAACCATGTCAGGTGGAGAAGGATGTTGAGTTTCTGGTTGTAAAGTTTGTAGGGGCGTACAATGCAATAATCGGAAGAGCCACAAAAAACACCCTCAGAGCCGCTGTCTCTACTTACTATCAAGCAATGAAGTTTCCAACCCCACATGGCATTGGCAAGGTCAGGGGTCAATAGAGAATCGCTAGGGAATGCTACTTGACAGAGACGAGAACCCTTGAGGGAGCAGTAGTTTTGACGAGTTCTTTGGATGTAAGAGCTGAGGAAGAAACAAAATTTTATGATAAAAGGGGAAAGCCGAACGATATAAAGATCAAGGGCAATGTTCTGAGAAGGGCCAAAATAATCGGGAAACACCCTGGGAGGATCGATCAGACATTAGAATATGCGATATGAGCGGCAAGCACTCGAGGGCGTTCCATCAGTAGATAAGTTTTATTTTAGTCCATTTGTTTCTTTATTGCGTACTTTATTATTGCTTGTGCTTTGGGTACCTTTTTCCTGGCCCCATTAGTCAGGTTTTTTAATGGCCCATGCCCTCGTCTTCATTAATAAAGAGTTTCCAAATTTCTCGGCAAAAAGTCTCACCAAAATGTGCTAGAACAAAAGATAGACTGTTTGCTTTAACACATCGCTCGGCCTTCGACAACGTTTTCGACATAGCTCGGTCCTCGAGCAACACTCGGGCCTTGACATTACGCTCAGTCAGGTTGCCAAGATAAGATTCTTGCAACCAGGCGGTGTCAAGTCACAAAATCTTGGCATCGTTAGGCCTTCGACAACGTTTTTGACATAGCTCAGCCCTCGAGCAACGCTCGGGCCTCGACATTACGCTCAGCCAGGTTGCCAAGACAAGATTCTTGCAACCAGGCAGTGTCAAGTCACAAAATCTTGGCATCGCTAGGCCTTCAACAAATTTTTCGACATAGCTCGGCCCTCGAGCAACACTCGGGCCTCGACATTACGCTTGGCCAGGTTGCCAAGACAAGATTCTTGCAACCAGGCGGTGTCAATTCACAAAATCTTGACATCGCTTGGCTTTCGACAATGTATTCCACATAGCTCGGCCCTCGACATTTTGCTCGGTTAGGTTCCAAATGAGATCCTCGGAACTAGGTGACGCCAAGAGCCAAAATCTTGAACTGATCGACCTCAGAACGGTTTGATTGAATTACTTCAAGCATATCGACCGCGATCGACTTAGGCCGAGCGCTCAAAATTTGTTCCATGATACTCGAAAGAACAATTTATTATACAAATCTAATGGAAATTTGAGCGCGATCGACTTCAGCCGGACACTTTAGTTAGTTGCGAGCTATTCGAAATTATACCAAGTCAATGGCGGTTTAAAGTTTTCGTTTATAAAACCAACTAGGCAAAGGATGAAGCTAAAAAATACAATTTTTATTTATGTTTTTCTGGTCACAAGCCTGACCATATGAGTTTCAAGAGGAGGAAAAATAAAAGATTATCCCTCGACAGGAGGGGAAGAGCCACCAACCGGTCCTGGCGATCATCTGGAACCACCACTTGTTCTCGCTCAATCATTTCCCTAATCTCCTCTATTGAAAGGCCGAGCTGAGGGGGAAGCATTGGCTCGGTATAGTCCTCAAAAGAAGGATCTTCCAACCCGTTAGGAACGCAAACATTATGACAGTTCCTCAAAACGGAAAGAGTTAGATCGCAAGAAAACTCTAGGCATTCCTCACGCAGGTGCCGCCTTTTCCACCATTTGATTGCTTCCACCCTTTGCTTTTTAATGGAGCCTTGCAACTCCTTCAGCTTGTCTTCAGCCCTATGCTTAGCCTGGACTGCGTCGTGGCAATCCTGAAGGAATTTGGAGCGAAGTTCTTGGTCTGTCTCCATCTTCCTCTTCAAGCCTTTACACTCCTCCTCCCTCGTAGCGAGCTGCGCCTTCAGCACGTCCCTCTCCTCCTTCCAGGCTTTCTATTCTTCTTTCCTCTCCTCCTCCAAGGAAGAGAGCTGAGCTTGCAAGAACTCCTTCCCTTCCTTCGCCTCCGACAACGCGGCTCTCAAAACCAGGACCTGCTCGAGAAGGTCCTTGATTTCCTGATCCTGCGAGCGGGAGACTCCATTGAGCAGCTCAAAGCATCGATAACTGGCGAAGGAGAGCGCTAGACCTCTCACGCAGCTGTGCACAAGGCTACCCGACAGATCTGTATCATTTAGCTTTTCCAAGCCTTCTTGGCAATCTGGAGGGACACTTCGATGTCCTTAAGCGATGCAGTCTCATCCAGACTGATTGTAGACCGCCACTTCCCAGAACTGGTCGTTGGCTCTTTCCCTTTGCCTTTCTCTTTTTCCTTCTTCTCCCTGCCTTTATCTAACGGGCAGGGCGGTGGGTCGAGAATCCGGACGCCTGTCTTTCTCCTCTTCAGGGGTGGCTCCACCTCCTCCACTTCTTCCTCATCGAACGCACCTGCTGGTCGGGCTATCAACCCTGGCCGTTCGGGAACAGCTGCCAGCACTGCAGACAACTCGGGAACCTCAGGATGAGCGACGCCTTGCTCGGGCACTGGCGGTTTAGCGACCTCGGTGCTGATTGCCCTCTTTTCTGTCTTCGGTTTCTTGGTCTTTGATTGACCTTTGTAAGATTTGGAGGATGCAGGTGGGAAGTCATCGACCCTTGCCACGTCTGCACAGCAATAAAAGCGAGTCAGAAATTGAAAGTGGGTCAGAAATTGGAAATAACACTTGGGCATGTCGCAAATGATTAAGTGGCAAAGAATCGACCAGGAGGGACAGTTTCTTCCCCTAGCCCGCTAATTCGGGGCGGGGGGTTAATTAAAAATGAATCGGTCGAAGCCCCCCTGCGGTATCCCCTGATGAGGCGAACGAATTCGTATCGACCAAGCGCCTTAATGCGATCGACCACCAGCCATTCTTCCCTACTGAGAAGCAAGCTCGACATATCGTTCCATTGCTCGGCCAGGGGATACCTCCACAGCCTGGACTCAAAAGGTGATCCTGGAGGTCTCACAAATAAGTACTTTGTCCGCCAGGCCTGGACTTTGTAAGCGGTCCCAGCAGGACGGTAACGAGCATCCCTATATTGGAGGTGGGGGATCCCAGCCACAGCGCTCGAACTTTGGTTCATCCTCAAAAAGTGGCGCATAAGGCCGATTGAAGGAGGGCACCCAAACTGATGACACAACAACGCCAGACCATTGATAAACCTCCAGTTGTTCGGAGGAATCTGACTCGGCCTCAGCTGGTAGGCACAACACACCTCGTCAATAATAGGGGCATAGGGGAGCTTCGCACCACCGATCGAGAAAACACTATCTAACACGAAAAAGTACCCTCCCGAACTGCTATGAATTCGTTTGCTCTCGGCGGCCAGTCTGGGTCCCCATGCAACCGGGATGTTGTTCTTGATGATCGATCGATTTAAATCCCCCACGATCATTGTGGATGGGTCATTTGGCGGACTCTCGACAATCTGCCCGTCCTTTCGGACACTCGCCCCTATTTTCGCAATTTCCCCTACCTCAGGCGCCTCACTCCCACCGGCCTCCGGCACTTCTACTATCTCTGCCGCTGCTATTAGCAACCCAGCAATTTGGGAGGCCATCTCGGTAGTTTCCTCCCTGGGACTAACTTCCTCTCTAGGGCTAACTGACGACATCGCTAAGTAAAAGAAGTTTGAGGGGAAAGGGTTAGAGAAAAGACATACCTAGTTTGGTGATGGAAGTCGGAAGTTTGAAGACAGCGGAAAGAAAGCTCCGGAAACTAAAAGCAAGAGGGTGCAAAGGAAAACAAAATAGAAACCGGAGAACGAAATAAGCATGAAGAAACTTTGCAGTTTATCAATATTGAGTATTTATAGAAGATTGGGCGAATGGGCGTTCCAACCAATGCTTGATGCGTGGTGAACATCCGGACCATCGCGGATACTCGACAAAATCTGAGCTGAAGTAAATTAAGGTTGTTTGAAAACCACAACGGCACACTAATTGAAAGGACACGCCTGACGGCTGCACGACAGCTAAAAGGACGCACTCGACAACTGTACAGTAGCCAGAAAGACGTACATGACAACCTATCAGAAAACGCGAACCGTCAGTAATGATCACACCTAGAGCTCTACTTAAGTCTAGCCATCCCGTCGATCGGTCTCGCAATTACACCCGCCCGACCAACCTTGCTGTTATACCCGTTCGACCTGCCACATTGCTACAGCTGATCGGTCATTTCCATCATTATTTTCGACCAGACCGCCGAGACATTACACCTGCTCAGTCGACCACATCACTTCATAATTTATCGATCAGGCCTAGCACGAGCTACCTAAGCAGCATACTGCCTAATACTTATGTACTCCCTCGATCCTTCCCTTGACTCAGACTCGAGGAGTAGGGGGCTTATAGTCGGGTCGGTTGTGCTAGGCCCAGGCCCAACTCTACACGTCCGCGGCCCATCAGGAGTTAGTCTCCTATGCAAACACAGTGATCTACGTAAAGACCTAAACTTAGCATCCACGGCATATATAAGGTACTATTCTACCATGATACAGATACGAGATTACAACCCTAGCCTCTTCTCTACACTTAGCAATCGAAACTCTCTCAAAATACTAACTTGAGTGTCGGAGGGGCCTTCCGGGAACCAACCCCCGGCGAGCCATTACTTGTTTTGCAGGTATTCAGCAGCCAAAGCCACACAGAATCATGGACCCAAACAATGATGTTCAGTCCCAGCAAAATCCGACTGAACCAGTTTCAATAGGGCTTCTATTAGTATAAGGTTTTAGATCTACTAGCCTATCTTATTACATATTTTGGATAGGATGGGTGGTTATGCATATGCTAGATATTTGATTAGTTAATGTGCTAATTAGTAAACTATTAGCAAGTCGACAAGTTTCATAAACTGTTGGGACTCAAATAGCGACCCAAGCTATATAAGTTTACATATAGGGGAAGCATAAAGAGGGGCTTGTATTATATCTGGCAGCAGCCTCAGACAGAATGTTTCCATCTTTCACCTTCCAAATGTTGAGCTGAGTATGCTCTTCCAGGATGTATTCTCATTCTGCAAGTTGTTTTAATTTTACAGAATTTGCAATTTATATAATCAACATTAGTTATTTGTTGATTTTTGCAATCTGTATATGAAAGTGTTTTAACTTCTCTTTAATACTTTGTGGATGTAGGAGATGCAATTGCTCAGATTATATTTGAACAATCTTCATTTCATGCAACAATATTTGTCAGAAATTTCATGGCCTTTAAAGCAGTAGTCCATCTTTCTTTGGAAGATTGCTGGAGCATTTTTAAGACCGAATGGCGCCCTACCAGGAATAAATAGTATCCTAAAGAAAGTTGAAAATAGCAAGATCTATAGTAAGTGTGACTTAAAAAGCGGTTTTCATCAAATAGCTATGGATCCAGAGCAGGGCCGTTCCTATCGTTTTATAGGCTCGAGGCGAAATTAAAAAAAAAGGCCCTAATAAATCGAACGAAATAAAAAAAAAGACCCCAATAAATCGACAGTATACTTAAATTTATGTGTTTGTATGAAATATAAATTACTCAATTTATAAATGTACATACTCAACAAAATATTAAATGATCATAACATCAGCTAATAATATCTTATAAATATCATTAACAATAAAATAAATAAAAATAACAACAGTAACAACAAAATAGCAATAACAACAATCAAACAACAATTTTTCTACCTTTGTTTTCTTTGATTGCTCTGCGGCTTTTGCTTAGTATAGCAAGTTGTGTCTACAGTGGCACTTGTAAATGAACACTATGTACATATTCTGGTCCATTAATTTATTCTTCTAATTTTCCAAAAAAAACAACAATATTAGATTGCAAAACACTAAAAAGATTATACTAATAAATATAAAAAAGATCATGATTTATGAAAAACAATTTTATATACATTTTTTGATGTAAAATTATTAATAATATTATCAAAATTAATATTATTCAATATATCCTTCTCAATATATATCAAGCTTTTTTTTTTTCTTTCTAAATGTTCTTAGGAAAATGGTGGTGGTGTCGAAATAAAGATGGTAAAATTATATTTTCTTTGGCTATTGGAAATGTAGATTTCTAAGCTGCTAGATGTACTGAAGAGGTCTAAGGGACTGTTTCGAACACAAGTTCTTCACAAGTGGCTTATCTTCAATTTTCTGTTGGTTTTTTCTTTAATTTTCTAGGAAGTGAGAAAAAGAAGAGATCTTGGGATATATGCATACAAGTTTGTCACATGGCATCTTTAAAAAATCTATGCTGTTGATAGGAAATGGGCTAATTGATTGACTAATATGTTATTGAAAGAGTCTCTCAGCATGAGAAAGGGATGAGAATGGGGCCCCTTTCTAGCACTGAATGTGTTAATAGTTCCTAAAAAAAGGACACGATAAATGCATCATTGATGGGCCCGCATGTTACTCAATTATTGGGGCTTGATTCGTTGAACTGATTAATATTTTTTTATTTGTATATTTAAAAACAAATTTTACCATGAAATTAAGGGCCCTTTCTTATCATAGGCCCTGGGCAGGTGCCCTACTGGCCCTTGCCTAGGGCCGGCATTGATCCAGAGTCAATACCATGAACAACATTTATAGTACCAAATGGGCTTTATGAATGGCTTGTATTTTCAGAGGGTGGTCTTATGTTCCATCTTTCACCTTCCAAATGTTGAGATGAGTATAAATTGCAAATTTTGTAAAGTTAAAACAACTGACAGAATGAGAATAGATCATATCCTGCTGCCCCACTTGTTTTCCTATCTGGTAGTCGTGCATGTGCGACAAGAACATCAACTAGAAACTTTAGAACAAATAAATAAGGAAATCAGAAAACTTCCCACAACAACGAAAGTTACAGAATTGATCAGTACATTGATCAACCAAAGAAATTTGGGAAAGAAGTTATTTAGATTGCTAAAAAGTTTGAGGACAAATTGCAAAATGTGGAAGAGTTGATTGAAAAGTTGTTCCAACAGTTAGTTTGATGTCCTGGCTTACGGCATCACAAGACGAAGAATATATAGAAGCCTTAAAAGCAACTGAGTTACTTGGGGTTCCATCAGAGGGATTTAGAAAAGTTGAGGAAGGAATCACAATTGCAAAAGCAACGCCGGTACTTGTAAAACAGAATAAATAATAATAATAATAATAATAATAATAATAATAATAATAATAATAATAATAATAATAATAAGAATAAGAATAAGAATAAGAATAATAAGATAATTAATTTCGTATAATAAAATTAATACAAATATTATTATTATTAATAATGAAAATAATAATAAGTAGAAAATTTATAACAATAATTAATAATAATAATAGTTAATAATAATAATAATAGTTAATAATAATTAATTTCGTATAATAAAATTTATAATAAAAATAATATTAATACTATTAATAATAAGTAGAAAGTAATAATATTAATATTATTATTAATAATAATAAAACAAAGAGTTAATTTGTTGGGGGAAGGGTATTTCTGGAAGTTACTTATGTATTTTGTTTCGGAGACGGGAACAAAAAATTTTATCCTTCGGTTTTAGAAGGAACAAAAAATTTATGTTTTTGTCATCCAGAGTCAGAACAAAAATAAGTTTGATCAACAGCCAAACACTGCAAGGCACAGGATTTTTGTAGTTTGTTATCTATCTCCACCGACGGGGACAGTAACCAGACTCTACATTATAGTCTTTATGGATTGATACTCATATTCACCTAAGCTTTACTATAAAAACAATAAGTGCATTTATATAATGATCTTTAACATAGTTTTGAAAGCATACAACATACACATCATAATCAAAAGCCATCCTCTAAGTTTCCTTAAGATATTTTAGTAAATATTATGCACAATCAGGTAAGTTAATTTAATTTAGTGAATTTCTCATAAAATTCTTATGGGAATATAACCTAACTATAATTCCATAATGTTTTTCTAAGGTCTTTTCACTTCCTTTCCTAACCTAGTTATGATATATATACCTTGCACATGCCTTATGTGCAATATAAGGCAATAAAACATTTTTTTAACTCTCACAAGCCCCTAAAAATTTAAAAACAAAAAATTGTTAGAAAACTCATAACTTCAATTGTACAAACTTTAAGCAGTTGGATAAAATAACTTTTACATATCATATATCATTATGATTCCAATCCCATCTCCAAACACTAAGTTAATGGCTAATTACTTAATTAACCATGTTTAATTATCAATATTCTCTACCTCACTAATTGTCTATGCAATGGGATATATGTCATAGTTATGATTAATTCCTATGGCACTTAAAATTTGTCCATGATACTTGGTCCTTAAGAAACAATCATTCATGCCAATTATTGAACTTAACTTTTTTCACTCCTTTTCCATAGCATCAAAACACACAGATATCCTTCTAAACACCAATTTATCTTCTTGTTCATTGTTCCCAAAATGAAGCTTGATTATAGAACATGGATTCATATCTTTCAAATCACTTATATAATTATAAAGTTTTCATTGGCATATTTTTTAGGGACTAGAATATTAGGAAGTTATATTCTTAATAAGCTAATTATTTTTCCTTATTTTATTTTATATTTTATTTATTTTAGAACTTTCTTTCTTAAACTTGTGTTTTCTTGGTACATTTTAGGATTTAGTTACTTTGGTTTATGATCAGAAGTAGTGCAAACTTCTATTTAAGCTAAATCTAGAAATTGTAAGGAATTTATTTGGGAATTTAAGGGAGAGAAACCTAAAAAGTTTGAGAATCCTACTACTATGCATAATGGCATGAATGGCAGAACATCGCATTATAAGGGAATATGCTAGACCATTGCTTATATAGACTAAATCTAGTATTATTAGGCTACGAGTGGAGGCTAAAAATTTTGAAATCAAGTTTAACATAATGGTTCAACAACTTGCACAATTTAATAGGCTACCAGATGAGGATCCAAATGTCTACGTTTTTTTAAAAAGATTTGTGATACATTCAGTAATTAGAAGGTAAGACGTTGTATGAGAGATGGAAGAGATGAAAGGAACTGTTGAGAAAGTGCCCTTATTTTGTACTCAATTTGGGATTATGGACACAAACATTTCACTTTGGTTTGAGTTATTTATCCTATCAATTGATCGATGCACATTTGGATGGGATTATTAGCTTAAAAACTCTTGAAAAAATTTAAAAGCTTATTAAAGATATCGTTATAATTACCAGTGGAGGAATTTAAGATTGAAGAAAAATTCAATAGTAATTTGTAATATCAATATGGTGACAACATTATAGGCAAAATAGGAAGCTTTAAGCAAGAAAATTGATAATATAAATTTGGCAGATCAATCAACACAAGTGATAAATTATAATATTTATAGTAGAAGACATTACAATCATAAATGCCAAGCACTTAACAACATGAGACAATCGACCAAGCTAGTACATTTCTTAGGAAATTAGTCTCAATATCAACCTTATAATAACAATATAATAAGAGGTGAGAAGTCATCCTAACTTTTTATAGAATCATGAAGCTCCACTTGAATTTTAGAAATTGCATTAGTAAGAAAGGAAGATAAGTCTCTAAGAACTCATAAAAAAATTATTACTACATTTGAGGATTGTTTATAAAGTATTGAAACATTCCTTCAAAATCAATAAGCCTCCCACAACTTGGAAAACTAGATTGGATATGTTGCCTAGCACCACTAAGAAAATCTGAAGGAATAAGTAAATGTAATGACTTTAAAGAGTAGAGAGGAGCAAAAGTTCAAGAGAAAAATACTAATGTATAAGAAAAGAATGATAAAGCAAAGAAGAAAGACAAAGATTAGAAGCCAAAGGAGGAAGTGACCAAAGAGTACCGATAGGGAACTTTATACTTAAGCAGGCTTAAGATAAATATAAAGCAAGATCAATTTGGTAAATTTTCATACTTTTTTTTAAAATTTACATATTAGTATACCCTTTGTTGAGACTCTTTAATAGATGCCAGAATATGTCAAATAGTTAAAAGTTCTCTTTTTTAACATAAAGAGACACGAGGAATTATTGATAGTGACATTAACTAAGTTATGCTCTATCATCTTATAGAATATATTACCTTAGAAACTCAAGGATCTAAGGAGTTTTACTATCCTTTATAATACTGGTAGTTTTTCAATTGTAAGACATTAGCAGATTTAGGACCTAGTATTAATTTGATACATTATGATATATTTAAGAGATTAGGATGAGTATTCAATTAACAAATAGGTTAATTAATTGTCCTAGCAGCAATATAAAAGATATCTTGGTTAAGGTTAACAAATTTCTGTCCCTTATTAATTTATTGTTTTAGATGTAGAGAATGATGTAAAGATTCCCTTGATCTTAGGATAAACTTTCCTAACTAGTACTAAAGTTATGATAAACATGCTTGATGGGAACTTCATCCTAAGGGTAAGGAATGAAGAAATAGCTTTTCGAATATTTAATTCCATAAAACATGCCATTGATAAAAAGATATACTTATTACTTTGTAGATGTGATTGATATTGAAAATTCTCATGTTTTACGTGAAATAATTACAAAATATCCATTGGAGTCTTATATCATGTACGAAGAAGAAACAAAGATGGATATCCCTAGTCTAATAGAGGATATGGCATATTTGGATGCTAATAAGCTAATTAGCAGGAGGAGGAACAATAAAGAGATCAAGAGATGAAAGAAGAGAAGAATTAACCCTTCATTAAAGGAGCCACCAAGGTGAAGAATTAAGGAGTCTAACTAAAAGACTCATAAAAGAGTACTTGTTGGGAGGTATCCTAAAGATTTAGGTGTTTTTATTTCAATAGCTTTAAGAATGTTTAACATTAGCTTTAAATATCTTTTGACATGATTTGATTTCTGTTATGTATGTTTTATGTCAAAAGCAATTTAAAGTCATTGATTTAAGTGTGCTTTGACGTTCTTTCATTGTTGGATCATAATACATGGTGCTAGTTCTTACTAATCCTATTGCAATTATAGTCCTTTTTATTACTAGAAAAGTATCAACTCAAATATAGGCGAGGAAATTATTATTGTGCATATTACTTTTGTTATAAATAGTTTAATAGAAAATATTCTAAGAAAATTTTTAACTTTGAAATAATATTGATTGAGATAATTCATAATAAATTTTGGTTATTTTTATTGGATTTATTTAGACAAATATTCATGAACATTGATGGTTAAGTTAATTTTAATTTGTTTCATTAATTACAAAAATAGATGTTTGATTTTTATTAAGATACTTTTTGCATACTTTGGACATACAATTAATTTAAAAGTGAATTCTAATTAAGCATTTTCAATATCCCACAAAAAAGAGAAAAATTGTGTAATGATAAATAAGCATTAAATAAATTTAGGTAAAAATATTTAAGTGAAAGGGTGGTGCTAGTACTTATTTGAAATGGTGATCTGATTAAGCAACTTAAAGTATTTATGACAAAGTTTTTATTCTCATATTAAAAGGCTACGCAACTTTTCAAGTAAGCCTCTAAATACTCCTATGATGATTTAAATTCATCGTTTTTCTTTTCTTTCAATAAGGGTTATAAAAAATTTAAAATTTGAAGCATCATTTCCATATATATTTGCTTTATACTTTAGGTTGAATTTTGTGGATTGAGCTAAAGTTTGAAGGATAATAGAGTTTAACTAAGTTAATTTATAATTTGATACGAGTAATTAAATGCCTAACTATTTAATAAAATTTACAATTGAATAAATATGAAGATTCTTTATTGGTTGGTAGATTTGTCATTTTTTTTCTGTAAAATTGCCACATATTTAAGTTAAGAATGATGAAATTGATTTGCTTGAGAATAAGCAAAAGCTTAAGTGTAGGGGAATCTCATAAGTGCTAAATAGTTTATGTTGTTAACATGATTCAATAGCATTTTGTTTAAACTTTAATGATTTTTATATGATTTAGTACTCTATATGGCATATATTTTGTTTACAAGCCTTATTTTTAGCTCACCATTGAAGAAGGGAAATTTCAAGTAAATTATAGCCAAATTAGAGAAATTGTGGTATGATCTTGGATGAAAACTAGTTGAACATGGATCTATGTTCAAACTACATATAAAATATGAACCATTGATCTAAAACCATATTAGTCCCTAATCCATTTTGCTTTTTTGATAACCTAGCATATGAAGGAACATATCCTAAGCATAGACCCGTGTATATTGCCTTCAGACCCATATTCACAAGATGAACCCTCAAATGCATAATAGAGGAGTTATTAAGCCTACACAGGTGCAATAGGGACCTATGTTTGTAACTTGTATTGACAATATTTAAAAAAATAGGGTTATTTACTCTAACGAAGAACATGAAACAAACATGAGTTCATAGTGGATGAGACTTTTTGGATGTTTAGAGTTTCATGAGAATAAATAGAACTTTAGGAATTAAAGAAGAGGAGAGAAAAGAGTGATCACAAGTAGCCAAATTAGAGTGTATTGGGTAGAGATGGAAATGGGCTAAGTTGAGATAAACCTATTGCTAGCTTGACCCTTAGGCCATAACCTAAACTCAGTCCAAAACCCAGTAAAGACCTAAAACAATATTGTTTTGTAGCAAAGGGAATAGATTTTTTGGAATAACACCCCAAACTTGAGCTAAGCCCAAAGCATGGTTTGACCGGGTCAAGCATGTTAACTTTGGGTTATGCTCTAAGTCTCCTACCTCCTACCATCCCTAGTCTTAGGAACAAAATGAAGCAACTTTAATCCAAAGGAGGGAATTCTATCAAAATTCATTCAAACAACATCTAAATTTCAAGATCCATAACAATACTTTCTTTATCTTTTTTTCTTTCTTTATTATTGTTGGTTTCATTTACCTTAATATGATTAAATTAGGATATATATCTAGATATGAACCCTAGAACTATTACTTCATATTGATTATTTGATTTCATGAAAGGTTTAAGTTTTATTTTGAATTATTCATAGTTAACTTTGGAGCAACTGGTAATATTACTCCTTTGTGACTAAAAAGTTCACAAGTTTGAGTCATGGAAACAACCTCTTTATAAATGCAAAGGGAAGGCTACATACAATTGATGTCCCTCCCCTAACCCTCGCAAACTAGGGAGCTTTGTGCACTAGGATTGATGTTATTGTTATTGTTATTGTTTTCATGGTTACTACTTGTGATTAAATTCAAATAAGCTAGAGCTTTCATTCAATTTTGGATTTCATATATAAGGATTGAGAAATTATATGTATGAATAGATCATGACATGAATAATAAGAGTTATAGGGAATCTTAAAGATAAGCATATATAGATGTTCTAGGTTAGAGTCAAATCTACCAAAGTGAATCATAGAACAAGTTAATGCATTTTTAGGAGTTTTGATTATAAAGAGATTTCAATCAATTAACTTAAGGATAGCGGTTGTGTTCTTGAGAAAGAATATGGTTGTAAGTTTTGGAATTTCTACCAATCTAAGAAACTAAGTTTAATCATTAAATCAAGATAAATATAAGAATAAGAAGGTTTTATTGGGAATTCTTATCTAGATATTGTTTGTCTAGTTACTTCAGTCTTATTTCATTACTTTGGATTGTTATTTTATATTAGTTCAATTAATTATTCCTTTTAACTCAGTTATTCTTTTTGTTAGATTAGATAATAAAAAGATAGTTAGTACAAGTACTTTTAGTCTTTATAGGATTGACACTTATATTCACGTAAACTATACTATAAGAATGATAAGTACCCTTACCCATTGATCTTTGGCATAGTTTTGATAAGATACAACATAGACATCACAATTAAAAGCCCTGCTCCAAGTTTCTTCAAGATATTCAAGTAAATCTTGTACATAAATAGGTGTAAGTTAATTTAGTTTGAAGAATTTTTCATTAAATTGTTTTGGGACTATTGCCCAAGCATAATTCTATATTGTTCTTTTGAGGTCTTTTCCCTTCCACTTCCTAAACCATTTATGATATATATGCCTTGCACACACTTACATGCAGTAAAAGGCAATACAACATTTTTAACTCTCATGAGTTCCTAAAAAGTTAAAACAATTAGTTAGAAATTTCATAGCATCAATTCTACAAAGTTCAGTAAGTTGGATATTATAATTTTTACATAGATGATATTTTTTTTGCAATCTTATCTCAAAGCTCTAAGTTAGTGACTAAATGCCTAATTATTTATATTTAGTTTTCAGTATTTTCAACCTCAATAATTTCCATGTCATAATTAACATCAATTCTTGTGTCATTTAAAAGTTATCACTCTTTTTTCATTGCATTAAAATTTTTTCACTCTTTTTTCATTGCATTAAAAATTTTCACTCCTTTTTCATAGCACCAAAACACATATGCATCCTTCTGAACACCAATGTATCTTTGTTCATGCCTTCTAAGTTATAGCTCAATTTTACAACATGGATTCATTTCCTTCGATTCATTAATATAACCATAAAGTTTTATATTCATCATGTTGCTCCTTTGAATTTGATTTTAAAACCTTCCTCTCTGTATACCTTCATATACTAGAATTGACTAACAAATTTGGCTTCTTGATGCATTCTTCCACCATTTCTTGGTTTTAATGTTTAACTTATCATTTTTTTTCCTTGAAATGTCTTATAATGTAATTGGAAGTAGCCAACCTTGGCTTATTGGTTGGATCACATATATGATTTGAATTACGCATTTTAAGCTTAAAATATCTACCTTTCTTGTCAAATGAAGCACATTGTTCAGTTGGACATTCTTTGATGTAAGAATACCTATTTCTTTTGGGTTCATTCCTTTAAACCTAGATTAAATATTGTTGCACTTGTACAGTCAACAAAAGCATCTTTAAAGTGTTATATACTATCACAGATCATCCTTAATGCACCAAGAACATGTATATTAAATTTGTCTAAGTTGCCTCAAATTTACATCTAGCACTAATATATTTAGCACTAGTTAAGAAACCCCAAAGAAATGAGGAGTCAATGTATATGGTATCATAAGTTGTATCAAGGTTAATGTTAAAATATAAGTTAGAATCATTTAGATTTTGTTGCTTTATATTTCCTTCCTCCTCCTTTTTAGTGTTATTCACATATAATCCACCATGTACATTTATTCCAAGTTTTACATTTGATTCAACCTATATATTTGATCTAGGTTTTGCTTTTACACTCATATCAGTCATGGAACTTATTTTTCCAACCAATCTAGCTTTACATCACCTATACTAGCCATACCACTTATATTTTCAACAAACCCAACTTTATCATCACTTATACTATATCACCTATATTTTTAGCTAACCAACTTCATCATTACCCAATTTTATTGTCACATCACCTATATCTTCTCCTTTTTGATCTCCCATATTTTCCTTATTTTTATGATTGTTATCATGCAATCTTAATACAAATATAAATGATATTAGTTCATCAATATGTTCCAATATGTACATCCTCTATACTATGCATCTCTAACTATTTAATCAAAATCAGTGCATTATAATTAGACTATAGGCTTAAATAATGAACTAATCCTTTCCTATAAACCAGACATAATATATTGACAAATTTTCGTAGTGTAACTCAAGAACCCATTTTACACACAACTCACAAACTAACATAATCTAGATTTATATTGTAAAAAAAAATTAGGTTCCTATCCTTTATACTTTAGATCCCTCCCTAAAGAAAGTGTCCACTACCAAATAACCTTATACTAGCCTTTTTATTTACAACCATCCTAAGAAGATAAATGAAGATAAATCAATCTAATAAAAATTATATAATTGATAAGAAATTTATTTATAATGTAAGATATTTATTAGTTAACTAAAATTAACTATATTGCATAGTTTTAAGGAGATTTTCATAAGGAAAAGATTGGAAATAACTCCAATATTTCATCCAACATTATGAACTTGAGTGACCATAACTTAGATAAACAATTTTGCTCAAGTAATGGTCAAACTACTATAGATAGCTATTTTTAATAACCATTGGCATGAAGTTTCAACTGAATAAAATTAAAGACAATTTATAAAACATTGATGTCATTAGTTGTACTTTTATAACTCATTCAATTTTATATTTGATTTTGTTGCTTCTTGTCATAAAATTGCTTTACTTTTTAACTCATTTAAGTAATCCCTAATTAATTTTGGTTGATTTCTTAATCATGAAGTTTATCATAAATAACATGAGTAAGAAAAAATCATTGAAACAGATGAATAACTTAAATAGAATTTACTCATTACAATTAACAGTTTTATAATTTACATTATTAAACTTTCTTGGTTGATTAACAAAGGTTGCACCTCTAACATGGCAAATGATTCCATTTTCAAAGTTTCAGATAAGAGCATTGTGTAAAAGGTAATCATCAGAACTTTTCTACAAGTCCAAATAAGAGCTTATATGCTTGTCAATACTAATGCATATATCGAACTAGCCATATATGTGTTATTTATGCTTGAATTAAATGAAATTTTGGTGAGGTTTAGAGGTTAGTGTGAAATACATAAAAAGGTTAGTGAGAGATTTATTCATATTATTCATATAATGTTGAAGATTATAACTAAAAAAAAGGTTGTGTATGCACTTTAAAACATTGGAGAAAAAATTGTTGTATGTGAAGTTTATTAATTAGGCAAGTGAGCTAAGTTTTCCTCTATTGATGCAACTTGCGAGTTAAATGAGGTTAAAACTGTTGCACCCCGAATTTTTGATGAAAATTAGAAACATAAAAATGAATTTAAATGAGAAAGAAATTGGTGAGAAAAGTTAGGAATTTAAGGAAATTTGATGAAATTAAGAAAAATTTATGAGAAATGAATTGTTTAATTTTGAGGACTTTGATATTTG
>JANZLX010000004.1:13006337-13024435 GCA_025531955.1 Erythroxylum orinocense | reverse complement strand
CCCTACTTGTTTCTACGGGTATACACTTTTATGGGCTTAAGCGGAATGGGCTGAGGAGAGGGTAGAGTGTTAACAATTCCCGCCTCCTCAATAACTCCCTTGTCCTCAAGGGAAAAGGAAGGAAACTGTCCCTTGATGAAATCTGCATCCTCCCATGTAGCTTCCTCTGCCGGTCTAGACTTCCAGCGAATCAGCCACTACTGGACTTGTCTGCCTTTAGCCATGCTGTAACGTGAAGCCAGAACTGCTTCAGGTTTAACTCTCTCCAATTCTTCCACCTCTAAGCCCTGAGGAAGGAAGGTCTTACTCAATCGGATGGTCCCCTATGGCCTTTTTCAGCTGGGAGACATGGAAGACTGGATGTACCTTGGCTGTAAGTGGGAGTTGAAGTTTGTAGGCAACCTGTCCCACTTTCGCCAGAATCTTAAAAGGTCCATAATACCTGGCAGCCAGCTTAGGACATATGTTCCTTGCTAAAGTGAGCTGTTTATAAGGTCTAAGTTTGACATAGACTAGGTCTCCCTCCAGAAACTGAACCTCCCTTCTGTGAGCATCTGTAAACTTCTTCATTGTTGATTGAGCACGAAGTAAATTGTGCTTAAGTTGGCACAAAGCCTCATCTCTATCCGTCAAAGCTGCTGCCACTGATGCCACTTGAGTGTCTCCTTGAATATAGTGCAGAATAGAGGGTGGTAGACGGCCATAAACCACCTCAAAAGGAGTCTTTCCTATTGAAACCTGAAAATTAGTATTGTACCAATACTCAGCCCAAGATATCCAATGAGACCAATGTCTTGGCTGTTCAGAAGCAAAGCAACGAAGATAGGTTTCCAAGCCCCTATTAACCACCTCCATCTGGCCATCCGTTTGTGGGTGATACGAAGAGCTCATTTTCAATGTAGTTCCTTGCAACCTAAAAATTTCCTTCCAGAAGTTGCTAGTGAAAAGATGATCTCTATCACTCAAGATTAAACTAGGGACACCGTCCAACTTAAACACATCTTTGATGAACGCCTCAGCCACTGTTTTGGCTATAAAAGGGTGTTTTAGAAGTGTGAAATGGGCATATTTTGACAGCCTATCCACAAACACCATTATAACTTCATAACCACGGGATTTAGGTAACTTGGTAATGAAATCCATGGATACTTCATCCCAAACTAGCTTAGGAATGGGCAAAGGCTGAAGAAAACTAGCAGGGCTCATAGCTAAATACTTACTCCTTTGACAGATAGCACATTCCCGAACAAATTTCTGATAGAGGTCTTCATTCTAGGCCAAAATACCCCACTAGCCAGCCTTTTGTAGGTCTTAAGAAAACCAGAGTGCCCTCCTAGAGGGGGAGAATGATATTCCTGCAGTAGTTGAGGAATTAATGCTGAAGTGGGTGAGAGGACTAGCCTGTTCTTATAAAACAGCAGGTTTCCTCTCACAAGGTAATCTAATTTTGACTCCGGATCCTGTTGCAAGGACTCTAGAATCTTACTAAGTTCAGCATCTTCCTGAACTTCCCTTCGGATTAGCTCCAGGTCTGCCCAAAAAGGAGCAGAGAGGGTGGTAAACAAAAACTTATCTTCTCCCATCCTAGACAAAGCGTCTGCTGCCTCATTCTGCTTTCCCGACTTGTAGATCACCTCAAAATCCAATCCCAATAGCTTAGCTTGCCAACATTGCTGATCCACTGATGGAATTATTTGGTTCAAAAGATGCTTAAGGCTTTATGGTCTGTATAGACCTTAAAATGCCTTCCCAACAGAAAGTGTCCCCAATGCTGAACCGCTAGGACTAGTGCCATCATCTCTTTTTTGTAGACTGATTTGGAATAAGTTGATTCCACCAGTGCCTTGCTAAAATATGCTAAGGGTTGACCCTTTTGCATCAAAACAACCCCAATTCCCTTTCCGGATGCATCGCATTCCACTGAAAATTCTTTGGAAAAATTTGGTAAGGCTAAGACCGGAGAAGTGGTCATCCTCCTCTTTAACTCCTCAAAAGCTTCCCTAGCCTCTTTTCCCCAATTAAAACTGTTCTTCTTGGTCAATACTGTGAGAGGCTTTGCAATTTTCCCATAATCTTTGACAAATTTTCTGTAGTACCCGTAAGCCCCAGAAATCCTCTTACTCCCTTCACATTTTTTGGTTTAGGCCAATCCAAGACACTCTTGATTTTTATCAGATCCATAGCTATCCCCTCAGCTGAAAGCACATGGCTAAGATATTCAATGGACTGCTGTCCAAATAGACACTTCTTCTTATTTGCATGTAAATGATTATCCGTTAGCAGTTGCAACACCCGAGCTATGTGAAGCAAATGTTGATCCCAACTTGGACTATAGATTAAGATATCATCAAAGAATATTAGAACAAACCTACGCAGCAGAGGCTTGAAGATGGAATTCATAGTTGATTGGAATGTGGCAGGCGCATTCATGAGTCCGAAAGGCATTACCATATACTCATAATGCCCTTCATGAGTTCGGAACCCCATCTTGTGAACATCTTCCTCTCTAACTCTAATTTGATGAAATCCAGACTTCAGATCCACTTTAGAGAAGAACTTTTCCCCATGCAGCTCTTCCATCAACTCGTCAATAATAGGAATGGGGAATTTGTGAGGCACCGTGAGCTTATTTAAAGCCCTATAGTCCACACACATTCGCCAAGAGCCGTCCTTCTTCTTAACAAGGATCACCGGGCTTGAAAATGGACCAATTTAAGGTCTGATTACTCCAGTTTCCAACAACTCCTTGATCTACCTTTCAATCTCATTTTTGTGGTGATGTGCATGCCTATAGGGTCGGACACTTACTGGTTCGGCCCCCTCCTTCAATACTATAGCATGATCACTGATCCTCTTGGGTGGTAACCCTTTAATAGGCTAAAACACTTCATCAAATCTGAATAAAACAGCCTGTAATGCCTGCTGTTGGTTTGACTCCAAAGTTCCTCTCTCATCGGCCTCCACCTGCCTCACTCCCATGGACCAGAGTACTCTTTCCACCTCTACTTCCTCTCGTTTAAACATCTGTTGTAAAGCATACAGAATAGGATCTTGCCTTGTGACTCCCTATAGAGTGAATTCGGTTCCCCTTTGAACAAAGGACATGGACATTCTCTTCCAGTCCACCTTTACTACACCTAAAGTCTCCAGCCAAGTGACTCCCAAAATTAAATCAGGTCCTCCGGTGTTAAACACAAAAGCCTCTACCGTAAACTCTGCTCCATTCATCTCCAACCTAACTCCCTTATAGACTCCTTGAGACAAGGTTCGGTGTCCATCCCCTAGTCGGACACCGAAGGTTCTGGTTTGGGTAGTGGGAATATCCATAGCCTTAACTAAGGTGCTTGACACAAAGTTGTGACTAGCCCCGCTATCTATCATAATTAGAATCGGCATCTCATTCAGCTTGCCCATCATCACCATGATTTTCGAAGGTGAAGGTGGCTCTCTGCCCATTTCCCTGTACTCGACCAGATTACAGAACAGTTCCCAATCCTCTTGGTGCCCCTCCCCTACTTCCGCAGCTTCATCTTCCCCGGTTTCAACTTCAGGATCGACTTCCCCTTCCCAAACAGTCAGCCTGTATTCCTTATGTGGACATTTATGAAGTGGACCGTAAGTTTGGCCACACTTGAAGCACAGCCCCTTGGCTCTCCTATCCATCAACTGCTCGTACGACAAACTTCGGGTTCCCTTCCACCTTGGGCCATTTAGTCGACCCTCTCCTGCCATGGTGGTTCGGTTCTTGTTGACGATCTCCCTCCCCTCTCCCTTGGCGTTTGCCGATGTGTTACCGACTAGCCCTGGTCGTGTAAAGCTGGTTGCTCCCGACCGAAACCCATTTCCTGCCGGTGGTCCCCCTAGTCGGTACTTCGACTCACCTGGGCGGAGGACTCCCTCACCTATCAACTCACGCTCCACCAGTCACGCTACTGACAAGAGGCGGGTTCTGTTAGTCGGGTCGTGGGTCCTGACCCGGTTCCGTATCTCCACCCAAAGCCCACCCATAAAGTAGCTCATAAACCATTCTTCGGGCATGTGGGAGATCCTCAAAGTTACCCTCTCAAAATCTTCTATATAGCAATCTACCGATCCTCGTTGAACCAACGACTTCATCATCTCAATCGGATGCCCATCATCCCTCTCCCCATAACGGTCAAACAATGAGCGCTTAAACCTTTCCTAGGTCATACACGGGTCTAACTCTCGTAAGTTCATGAACCAGTAGAGCGTCAATCCCTTCATGCATATTTGATACAAAGCTCAGGGGGTATGGCATGAATCAAGAAGTAGGACTCGACTCTCGTGACCCAAGCAAATGGGTCGACCCCGTGAAAAGTTGGAAGGTCGACCCGACGGGCAACATTCCGATACTCCTCCCATGCACGTTCGGAAGTTTCCCGAGGAACGCCCTCAGCGAGTCGGCAATACCCGGCTCCCATCTGGCCACCAGTGTGCTTGTCGTTGTCGGTAGCCGCTGAAGGAGATGGCGCGGGTCTATCGCCACCCGTCGATGATGAAGCATTATGAGTAAGCATTGATGGTTCCCCTTCGTCACTCACCTTCTGCTTCTACGCATTTCTAGCCAGCAGGGCTTGAAAACCGTCCATCATTTCCAACTGGAGTAGGTGTTGCGATTTGGCCAGCGTGCATCAGAGAACTGAGCTGCGAGTGAAGATCCTTCAAGGTGGAGTCATGCGACTTAATCAGTCCCTCTAACGCCGATACTCTATTCTCCATTCTAGTTGGCATACAACCTCTACCCGATACTCAACTCTCAATGAAAGCACCAATGTTAGGAATCCTCTATAGAGGTTGTGTGTATTGATGGTATATCAGTATAGGAAAACAGAAAATGCTGGAGACTTGCTCCCCCTCCTAGAAATCCAGGCCAAATTCCTAACAATAACGATAGATAATCATTCCCCACTCATTTCCCTGCTAATATTCCCCCTCTACATTCTCTCACTGTAACTACCTCACTCCCTCCTAACAACCTTGCCTACATGACATCAATATTCTCACTCCCCCGTCCCCACTTGTTTCTACGGGTATACACTTTAATGTGCTTAAGCGGAATGGGCTGAGGAGAGGGTGGAGTGTTAACACATAAGGCTAATTTCTGAAATGGCATACCTCATATTGGGTCCCTCGGGTCCTGTCATCCAAGAATTAACAAAATTTAGTTCCTATTTGGGAAATAATCTCCCCCAACTTTAATATAGTTGTTATCAATAAGAAAATGCAATCTAATCTATAATTCTTTCCTTTTGTATTCCATTTCCGCTCCCATTCTCATCCTATTTGAACTTGAAAGGCCAAAATTATATATTGAAATATGTGATAAGTGCACATGGACAAGATAATATACATTTAGTACAACTAACAATAATCTGCAGAAAGTTGTACATTAAACATGCAGGTATGAACATTAAGATATAGATCAAATGATTCCATAAGTGAAGTAAATCCAAATGCATTCACCATCTTCCAGTGATCGCTAATTAAGTAGATCATTTGGCCGTTAAAGTAGGAAGCTTAGTCAAAAGATGGATGAGGTACAATATGCAAACAAACAAAGGAACATATAAGAAGATCAACCTAACCTAAAACGCAGTATTCTCTAAACGTAGAATAGCAGAGAAAGAGACAGTTCTTATTGGCGTTGGAATTTGGAAGGAGAGAGCAAGTTACCACTGGAGCTCACGCAATGTTGACAATGCCGTGACTGGATCAGTGAAAACTAATTACAGGAGTGTAAATCGCGGTTCGCAGCAATTGTTCATCTAGGCCCAAACAATGTGACCTTGGACTGGACATTGTTCTCTTGGTCCATGACAGTTTCTGTTTGTATTCCTTTCTTTCTCAAATTTGGAATCAGAAGCAGATCAAAAACCAAACAATGACATAAATAGGAAATGGGGCATTTTGAAAAGGTGTTGTGGTTGGACGTTGGAGTAGGACCATGGGCTTTCTATAATGGTTTTCCTCTTTAACTGAAGCAGCCAATTAAACACCTTTAGCATTGCGAACAATGAGCTTGGGAATGGGAGATCAGACCACCTTCTTAGATTTTGAATTTCATCTTCATCTGCTGAAGGTGAAGGTGAAGGTCTCCAATAGAGGAGACAAGCAGACCTTTCTTGACAGGAAATAATAAACAACCATCCAGTACAGTACCACTCCAAATTCCAAACGGCAGTAGTGGACATGTGGGCGTGCCAGTGCACCATCCACATCTCTTAACGCAAAAGGACCCCACCCCTTTCTACTTGCAAAATAGGAATTGGGAGATCATTGGGCCTACGCCTGCCTGCCTATACTACCAAATACTACCAATGCAACGTAGCACTTCTTAACAAGCTAGGGGGCCTGTGCGGAACAGATTTTCAGTTCTAATTAATCAGTACTTATTTTATTTTATTCATATATTATGTAAAATTTACAGATTAAAATTGACTAGAACAAAATTAGGCACCATTGGTGCTGGCCTGTACCCGTGCCTATAATTGCTAATTTTATGGGTTAGGACTCGGGACTTGAATGGTAATGTAAATTCCAATACAAATCTGGGTCAATGTAATGTCCAACTTACCCTCCCTCGTCATCATTTTCATGATATCACTGACAAGCGCTCACAATACACTCAAAAGGCAAAAGGCACTCCCATTCTTCAATAACACACAGATTACTCCCACGTACACTAACCCACCTGCTTCCTCTATTAATAACCTCCAACCACAAAAAGCTCCTCCATTTCATCTCTCGCTTGCCCATGCCCACTGTAACGTACGCTTTCCTCTTCCTTAACCCCACTCATTTTCACTTTCCAGCTAAATGGTCAACACATTTTTTTAAAAAATAAAGCCTGCGTGCCAAACTCTCAGGAAACAGTGTTGTTGACCATAATTTTCCGAGCAGAGGCTGTGCGATGGAATGATTACTTGCACTTATTTGAGACAAAAGCCTATGAACCTAACCATCCTTTTAATAAAAAGAACTAACCGCGACACACATGCTCCCCAAATATTTCTATCTTCTATCCAAATATTTTACAGGATGCCAAAGTGAATGTTAGACTTGCCTGGCTTTCAGTTGGCTTAAAAAAATTAAATATGTATATATATATAAATAGAGGAACTGGACACACGAAAACACGGGACGGGGCGGTAGTCAAAGGCTAAGGAAAAGGAAATGCTCAAATGATAATGCAGCCTATATATTATTGTCATCAATTTTAGAAGACCAACTTTCTTCGGGGAACTGTGATCTGCATCTGATTCCACTTTCCGGAAAAAGCAGCCAGGTCTCGGATTGTTTCGCTGATCAAGTCCTTGAATATCAACCGCTCGATGTCTAAAACAGCTTCAGACATCTCGATCGGACAATCACCCCACCCATTAACAGCGTCCCCTGCGGCTGCCAGGTCCTTTTTAAGCACCCCACATATGACCTCAAACAAGTCACCCGACGAGTCTCTCTCCCGAATTCTCTGAAACTCTGACCATATTTCCTGCATCGAAATTGGCCCACAGCTGAAATTCACCCAGCTACCAGTTTTCCATGGTGGCAACTGTTTCTTCCGATCGAGGATCTCTATGATGGTATCAAATGTAAGCTTTCTTTGTAGTGTAGAGACCTTGGAGGTGTCATATTGCTGTTTTTCTAACAGTAGGAAGACTTCAGAGTCTTCAGGCAAATAAATGGAAGCACGTAGAATATCAGATATGTATATGTAATCGCAATCACTTGAATTCTCCTTCCATTTGCACTGCATTGGCGAGATTACCGGGCTCCAAATGTCATCCTCTATGTCAGCAAATAATTGATCTGAATTTCATCCATAAAACGGTTACTTGTCAGCCACCAAAGCCAACCTCTTTTTCTTTTATTTGCCTTGCTAACAAAAGCTTTAGTACAATAACAACATACATACAGGGTATAGTAAATTGAGACAAAACAAAAAGACTACAGAATCGGTTAAATGTTTACTCCACTTCTGATCTGAAGCGAGATAAACAGTGTCTAATCAATCAGTGCGAAGCATGACAATAACTAAGGCTTTGACATGCTGACAGAAAAAGGAAATAGTCATCAAAAGGAAACCACACTCTTGTTAAAGCATAGAGTGGGCCATTATGAAAACAACGCCAAGAAGACATTAAAAGAAAAAAAAATGATCTGTAATTTACCATAACATTGAATAGACAAAGGAGGAAGTGTGCTTGGATTTTCTCACATCAGGCAATTTTCTTGGTTGAGCTTTATCCGTTTTCCATTACAGCTGTTACATTTGTGACATAGAAGGATATATGACTATTGGGCATCGTTATCACGGGTCCGGTGAATAACAATCATCCTCATCGGCACCCCACGTGAGATTATCCTCCTTTTCCTTTTACTTATAAGAAGCGGTCCGGGTCCCCACTGATTATGATCACTATTACTAGTTATCTATTCCATGGTACTGGAGTTAAATATCATCTGATAATTCGAAGTTCATTTATGACGATGTTGTGTGAATACTAATAGCATCCCACAAAATAACAACTTTCCCACTTTTCCTGCCCGTGGTTCAAGGAAATGAAATCCCGTAACCTCTTCTCTTCTTCTCTGCCTCCTAAACATTAAAAGCGTTAGATAACCCGCTCCGCTCATAACTTATACTCCTTCAGACAAATTATGGCTGATTTCAGTTTTAGTATGCCTAAGTTAAATACTGGTGTAATGA
Organism: Erythroxylum orinocense; assembly: GCA_025531955.1. Taxonomy (NCBI): domain Eukaryota; kingdom Viridiplantae; phylum Streptophyta; class Magnoliopsida; order Malpighiales; family Erythroxylaceae; genus Erythroxylum; species Erythroxylum orinocense. Next base: position 13,015,704 of record JANZLX010000004.1, on the reverse strand, counting down.
CTGTATTTTGACTACTCCAAGACATGACTCATTAAGAGGACCACCACGCAAACTACAGGTATACCTAGATCTATTGGTCTGACGACTGAGGAGAAGGCTTCAGATTCAGAATCATTTTTTTAAATTAAAAAAAAAAAAAGAAACAGACGTCATCCGAATGCATATCTAGCAATCAGAGTGTTAAGCTTAAGACTGTTAGTACAGAAGACACCAATTGAGCACGCATTAAAATTTGGTGGCAGAGTCCCTTACCTTTGAAATCAATGCTCCGTTTCATTACCGGTGACGGAGAAGATTCTTCTTTGTAAAAAGATGAGTCCAACACTGACACCGGACTGGGTTGTAACTCTGTCGCCGTCATCTCCGCTATGCTGTGAAGCAGCTTATCACACCTCTCCAACAGATTCCTGCCTTCCTTGTAATCATCCGCTTTCGACCTCTGCGATCAATTACAATGCCGTTTAACAAGTAATCACGAAATAAACTTAATCAAATCTAGCGATTAAAGAAGAATGTCGCGAACATTAAACTCCGTATCAGTCTGAGAAGAGGTGCTGATGCTGCACTCTGAAAAGGTGGATGATTCATCCTCCGCAGGAACGAACACTTTCTCCTCCTTTTCAGCATTTCTCACGCTTTGTTTTCGGTTTCTAGGAGATCTATTTGTGGACTGATCTATCACATTTCTTCTAGAACTAATCTTCGGAGACTGAACTGGAGATCCTCTTCTCTGCTCCATTGACTCGTTACTCACCCTCCTCTGCGTTTCAACAGTCAATGGTCTTCTGTTAGAACACTTCAATCGAATGTCCACAGGAATGGTAGTTCTGGGTTGGTTTCTTACATTCCTTTCAATCTCCGGCCCTTCACGTCTCGGACTCAATGTCGGTGGTGTCTCGCCAGAGGGATACGAATCACGCCGAACACCAGCCCTCGTTCTGAAACTTGAAGCGGGCGAGTCGTTCCCAATTCTTCGATTCATGGGCGACGTTGATCTCGCCGGTTTCATTACGACGATTGGGGATTCATCGCGTGATAAACTCCTATCGTACACGAAGTTTCTGTTACAGAATTGGTTTGGTGTCTTTTTGGAATGTAAAAGGCCTTTTAGTTGCACAGCCTCGAGGATTTGTTTAAGAGTCTCGAGATCTTTGGAAGGCTCATCGATACCTCTCATTCTCAACCTCTTCTCAATCTCACCATAGGTAGACACAGCCTGTTTTGGCTCTGGGAAAAAATCTGCCGAATCAAAGAAATTCTTTCTCTGCCCTATGCCTCTGTTTTGTGCTCTTGCTGGCTCAGCTCTCACATTGCGTACGGCATTATACGCCTTTGGATCACCTGTTCTAGCATTAGCCATCGGATCCTTAATGACGCCTTCTCTGGTCATGTTATCACTCTCCGTGCTCTGTTGTTGTGGCTGCTTTAGCTGAAAATTGATGCCGTCGATGAAACGATACTGAAGGAGATCTCTAGAAGCTCTAGACTCGGAAGCAGATCTCCGAAGTTCAGGTTTCTTCGATTCTTCAGATTCGGACTCCGGTAACTTTTCCAATCCCATTAGTCTGGCGATTACACTGGGCGATCGGCGCTGTTTATCACTATCTTCCCCATTATTCTCGCAACGATTTGCTGACATAAACGCAGGGTTTTGACGACTCTCCTTTGGCTTGAGACCTCCTTTTGCTGCATCGAACGTTGCTCTGCTGTCGAGCGAAAGTCTCGGAGCTTCTTTACCGAACTTCCGCGATGACTTAGTCCCCTCTTTTAATTCAAATATCTGAAGAGGAATCGGCATTTTGGACTGAACATCTATTGGAGCCGCAGCCTCCGGCGCCGGTGATCGGAGTTCGGTCACCGGAGATTGCTTGAACCGATCGGGGGAAGGCGCGGATCTTGAGGGCTGATGTTTCTCCAATTCTCTGGACATCGCCAGAGAGCTCATACACGTATCAGGGTGAGGCGTAGAGTCAACCAACTGAAACACAGATGGTTAACTACACAATTAGAGAACAAGAAAAATAGCGAAAACACAAACAAACGGAGTGAACTAACCAACGACGGAGGGAGGCGTTTAGTGGCGTAGAGACGCTTCCCGGTGAGAACATTTGGTCGATCAAAGATCTGAAGAAAGCCAGCCATGCAACCCATTTGCTTCTCCAAATTCTGTTCATGAACTATCTTCGTCATTTCTTATTTCTTCTCTCTCTAAAACTGGCTGAGTTACTTACTCTTTTGTCCTGGATAAAAACCGCTCGCTCTTTCTCTTTCTCTTTCTCTATCTTATCACTGGCGAAAAGCCATATATCTCTCTCTCTCTCTCTTTCTGTGACTGCGCCTACATCTGCGTCTCCCGCTTTACTGGTCTTTAAAAAGAGTGGGAGAAGTTAAGGGAAAAAGAGAGAGATTGAAATGAAATGACTTTATTATCCTTCCCTTGTAACGAAATTACGAAAGGAGTGAATCTAGTTTTGGGCTTGTCGGGCTTTGTGAGTTATAATATAGACGTCATCATCCGTGAGCAATGCTCTCTCTCTCTCTCTCTACTGCACAGTATGTGTGTGCGTGTGTCAGAAAGGCGCAAATATTTTGACAGACGGACTTTGAATGATGACCGTCTCCCCGCCTCTCTTCCCCATAACTAACCAGCGTTAGTTAGTTCAGTTCTACGGTTTGAAGCTGCTATTTGCTAAAGTAACCTAACAGGGTAATCAATCTCGTTTTCTCTTCTCTCGCCAAAGTTAATAAACAAGTTAGTAACTTATTACAATTAAATTCAGTTCAGTACTTCTTCGGCCCCTATATTTCTGTCCAGGTTAGGAATACGCTTCTTGGCACAATTTAGTGAATCATACAAGTGCATATGTCAAGTTACTTATTGTTTTTCCTTTTAGGTTATCTCTCCACTCTTCACTTTAGTTGCTTCGCTCGTAAATACCTTGTTGCCGGGCCGTCTGGAGACAAGAGTAGTGGCGTCGAAAGCATTTGATTGGGTATAGCTGAGCAAATGGGGAGCGAGTTAAATGAATTTAAAGGCAGCCCGTGAGCTGAGAAAAATAACCTATCAGCTTGCGTATCTGGAACACAGTGAACCAGCAAGCTCCACGCGGCGTTTCATAAACAGAAGCCGGATTGATGGATTCCATTCCTTCGCACCGGCTCTCCAAAACTGGGACATATAAAATAAATAGATGCTCTCTCCTTCCTTCCTCTACTTCACAAAAAAGAAGCGACCTGTTCAACCCCCTTGCCACGTGCTATGTTGTTATAGTTCCAGGTAAGTAAGAATTACATTTACATGACAAATAGACATTTGGGGGGTCCATGTTCAGTCTTCTTATCGCTTTTCATGTTGAGGGCCTGCGTTTTGGTTTCCCTCGGGGGCAACCATAGATTTGCTGTTCTATATTCATTTCAGATCAGATGTATTAAAGAGCTAAGTACGTTTTAAAACGATTCTCATTGAATCAAGTATTGGTCCAGTTGTCTATATTTTTTTTTTCCTGTTAACTTGATGCAATAAGTACCGGAATATCACGTTGTTGGCAATTTTTAGGGATTATTTAAGCATCATTTGGTTTTATTTTTATTTTTTTGTTATTTTTTTATTTCTGTTTCTTGTTTTTAGCTTTTAGTTTTTTTTAATAAAAATATGTTTGAATGAGATTTGCAATATAAAAACTGAAAATAAAAACCTATTTAGTTAAGATTTCTAACTAAAAACTGAAAACAAAAATATGTTTAGTTATTATTATTATTATTTATTGTTAATAATAATTATTATTAATTATTAATTATTTTTATTTTTATTAATTATTGTTATAAATTTCCTACTTACTATTTTTAATATTATTAATTTTATTATACCAAATTAATTATCTTATTATTATTATTAATTATTAATTATTATTATAAATTTTGTAATAATATTATTATTATTATTCGATATAAAAAATAAAAATATGTTGTTTTTCTGTCGAATAAAATATGTTGTCAAAATTAAGAGAAACTATGTTTTCGATTTCTGTAAAACTGTTATAGTTTTTTTATTTTTAGAAATAAAAAATCACAATAAAGTAAACCAAACATGTTTTACTTATCTTTTTTTTTACGAAAACGAAAATAAAAAACGCAAGAAAAAACATAAATAAATAGCCTCTTAATTGCAACCAGTTGATTGAACTTTACTTGCGAAAGATATTGAAGTGGAACATAACAGTTTCCAAAACAAGCTAACATTAAAAATGATGATCAGGAGCATTAATTGAATTCAAACAATTTCTAAATGTGATTAAGATCGTCTAATTAAGTCCAAAATGGGTTGGCTTGTTTTCAAGTCAAAAAAAGCCTAGATCACTTTGGGATTAAGGATGCCATACAGATATACTCAGTGGCCTATCGAATTCTGTAGCCATAGCCAGAAAGATCTCCTTCTCAATTTCATAACCATGGTCCTTTTTTAAAATACAATAGCTCTACGGTTGACTCCGTTGCCTGTGCGATGATGTTGTGTATCTTGGTCTTGACGATCTTGACCTCATCCTTATCAAGGAAAAACTTGCACTTCAGTTTCCCTTGGTCTGTTAATTTTTTTTTTTCAATAAGCAAAATAAATGCATCTTCATTATATGTTTTAACATTAGTTTGTATTAAAGGAATAGTTGATATTACTGGAAAGAAGAAAGAGGTGCATTGAGGATAGTTAGTGCTAGTGCTAGTGCTAGTGCTAGTGCTAGTGTATATAATAAGTGATTGGTGGAAGCGCGGCGTCGCTTCTATTTTGTAGCAACAACAGCAGAAAGCAAATCATCGATTGCAATCTGCAAAAGCGATTAGTTGTTACGAAGACTGGATAGTTCTGATATAGGGAACAGGGGTGGGGCTGAGTCACCTCCATGTGGATTGTCTTTTGGGACAACTGACCAAAGCTTTCTGGGTACCTCCATGTGAGTCTATCGCTGTGTGTGCAACTGCATGCCTCTAGGTTCCACACCTATATATATAACTCTTATCTTATAGTCCTAACCATCTCTTTCATACGTCTTGTCTAATTATTATTATTTATTTTTACCCTTTTCATTTAACCCACACCCACCGGCACATGCATTTCAGATTCTTTAATCTTTAGCTTTTGTTTACATAAATACACATATATCTGACCCAACCACTAACCATAAAAGATGTGTAATGAGATTCTGCAAGTTAAAATCCTTATGACTGGGCCCTGCCCTGCTTCCTACTTGCTAGTTGCATGAATGTGTGTGGCTGTATCACAGTTTCCAACCTCTTCGCTCCCAAACACTCCTGGCTTGCGCAAATTCCTTCATTTTTCTATTCTATAAAGTTCCTACGTCGCTTTTAAACATAGGGTGGTGACTCGTGAGTAGCTCCTCAACACTGTAGCCTTGTATATTCGCTTCCTCCAGTTGAAAAAAGAAATACATATTATACCTAGATAAAACGGAATATTCCAACTCCTGTCATTGGTCAACATACCTCGCGCAGGATGAGTACTGGTATAATTAAATTTATGGGTTGAATGGATTTGGGAAAGCTCAATCAATCATCATCAAGGGATGGGATTCTGATCCTTCTCTGGGGCTTAGTAGTTGGACCACTTTGAATACTGCTCACTCTATCCTTAATTCACATGGGCAGTTCTAATAATTTCAACTTACCAAGTTTTGCCGCTCCCGCTCATTAGTATGCGCACTATTATCACTGCATCCAATTTTGCACCTGACACTTTCCAGTTTAAATCTTTATCCAAGAAACCTTAGACATTTTTGCCCTTAACCTTAAGGGCAATTTTGTCTTTCTTAGATAGTTATTAATTATAATTTTGGTTTTCAATAAATTACTAGTTAAGTTACGTAATTCAATCCATATAAAGGTAATAAAGTGACCCAATAAAAGATATAAATTAATAAGTCGAAGTTCAGAAGAAAAATAGATTCCCCTTAGTGTAGACCTAGTCCATATCGACGTTGTGATGGAGAAGCCCGATATAGAAGCTATATAAAGGTTAAGGTCTCCTACAATTACTCAGTGATTCACGAGCATAAAATTTTTTGACCCGTTAAGAGAGCTTGTGATTGAGCAAACTGTAAAAAGGCCTAGATCGAACGACTGTGAACAACTTCCTCAACTAGCTCGAGAGAATTAGAGCTCATTTAGATGGCGAAAACTGCTTTGAAAGTCAGAATGGACCCATATTTCATAATTTCTTTATTTTTACCTTTTCATCATGTATGATTCTAGATACATAATAAAGCCTATGCTACTAGTTACAATAAGCAAATGGACAGTCACTCTTCAATGCTTGCTGCCTACATCATTCATTATTTCGATACTGAGAAAACCATAGGCATTTGTTCACCATTTTTTTTTAAACAACTCCCCACTTAAAATGCTCTTCTACTTTACCATATATGCCAAACTTAAAAGAGTTCTTTTTTAAGCCGTTTTGTTTTATCATGACCATGGGGATCTTGATTAAGGCCTACAGGATTCATCATCTTAAATTTTAATTTTGCTAATTCATTTATGTCAATGATCTCAGGTCCAGGGAAAATTGGAAAACCTCTTAAGAATCTTAAAACGTGCATTGGAATGACTGGCAATGGCATGTTTGTCATGTAGGAGGAGAGGCTAAATCCGGATTTCCCTTTCCTGTACACCAAGAACCTCATTACCACGGTCTCTGACTATTGTGTCAGTTCAGACATAGATGGAATATGTGTCAAGCTCAAAAGAAAAGAAAAAGTTGGTGCTTTATAGTTTCCCTTTTTAAGTAGAAACTCAGATCTCCGAACATGCTTACACAGTTACATGCAGTGTCATATATATACATGTGTTCTTAATTTTTCTCCTCTTCTACAACTTTATTGGTCATAGTCATAGATAGAACAAAATCACGTAAAAAGAATTGGTTAAAGCATGAACTCACGTGATGTGACATTTACGATGCATTGGCATGTTTTTGTGCTAGATCTTGCCTTTATCTTTTAGTTAATTTATCCAATAATCTGGATTATTTCCGCTGAGCTACATTTACGGCTTTTTTTTTTTTTGAGAGGAGAAATACAAACATATTAAACCAAAGTGGAATACTACACAAACATTAACCAAAATTATTTTTTTATCTTAAATCATTCTACTTTTCTAGAATGATTGTTAATGTAATAACATAGCTGAAAACTCGAAGATAATTATTAAATTTTATATTTAAATTTATAAAATAGTTTATTGTTATATTTTTTACTAAAATAAGTAAAAGTACTGTATACAATCTAAATGCTGCATAATACCACCTCATCGTAAAACTATTTTATTTTATATTTAGATTATAACCTTTTTATCAAAAGCTATATAAAATTATAAATATATATTTCGTTACATTTATATATTAATATGTAAATTCTTTTAAATACTCAAAATTCTTGTTTTGTCCGTTAATTATTTTCTGAATGTTGTACGTATAGCTTAAGATTCCGTAATCCTAAAATTTGTAAATATTTTACACAATAAAGCGGAGGTATAAAAACGTTTGAGGTTAAATTTTAATGATAAATGTCATTTGAGACTCTAAGGGTCTGTTTGGTTGGATGTTAATTAATTGAATAAAATGGAATTGATCAAAATAGTTTATAATTGAATGAAATGTAATATAGTAAAAAGTTGTTTGGGAATGATAGAAGGGTCCGTAATGAAATGTTGTTTGGAAGATAGATGGAATGAAATGTAATATATGATAAATAACTATTATACACTTATATAACATTCCCACACAACCTATAATCGAAAATGCAAAAATACTCGAATGCTATGATTTTAAAACTGCAAAAATCTGTAACTTACGAAAAACATGTTACGGTTGTGACTTGAACAATCATTTTTAATACATTTTTTAATAATAAAATTTCATTATTTTATTATTAATTATATAAAATTATTATTATTTATTTAATAAATTTATTATATTAAATATTATTCTATTCTATTTGATTTATATATAAAATTAGTTATTTTATTTTTATTTATAGAGAAATATGTTTGTGACTTACCAAAAACATAGCATGACAAATAATTAAAGAATAAGTTTTTAATATATTTTTTCTATTTTTATTAATAAAAATTTTGTTATCTTATTATTAATTATATAAAATTTATTGTTAATTGTATAAAAATATTATTGTGTTTTGTTGGTTGTTATTAGAGTAGGTAAAGAAATAATTGGTATTATGAAAAATTATTGAGAATTTTTTAGGTAGTATATATTTATTAGTTTACATTCCATCCTAAACCTTTCAAATTGTAGGTTTCTTATTTTTACTGTTTAGGATGGAATGGAACGTAACATAAATCCCTCCGCTTTCATCTTATTTTATTTTATTTTATTTAAAAACCCATTTCAAGTGATAAAATTGTGTTACGTTTCATCTCATTCCATTATAAAATCATCAATCAAACAAACCCTAAGAGAACCGGCTATATAGACTTCATATTATGTGACTGAAAATTTCGAAAGAAACTATTTTCTTATATATATTTTTAAATATTTCGATTTTCGAGTATTGAAATTAAAATGGAAAACAAAATTAACTATTAGGATTTAGGAGGCGAAGCCCTCGGGTTTTGGTTCAAATTCATTTATATAATATAGAGTACCTAGTTCTGAATTGAATAATTCATAAAAATGGGATTTCAGAGTCTTCATGTTATGGGAAGTTTCACACTTTACTTTATTCAACCACATGATATGCATATGCTTCAATTAATAAAAATCTCATAATTAAGAGACCTTTTGAAAATCCTAAGTATAGTCTGGGAATGCAATCAATGTTATAAAATTCGTATCTCGTATTAGTGGGAAATTGGTATAAAATTAGTTTGTACTATGGTCAATTGTTAGAGGATTTTGGTTGTATAGGTTATATTGATTGATCCATTGAAATTTTAACAAATAGTGAGTCAAAATTATAAATTAAAATAATTTAAAGGGTTAAATTAATAATATTTTAAAATTATTATTATATTGTACTTACGGACCGTGAGAGGGAAAAAAGAAAGACTTAGGCTCTGATTAATTTGAGGGTTAATAATGGAATGGGATGGAACGTAATACACTTTTATCGTTTGTTTAAAGGTTCATAATAAAATGAAATGGACTGGGATGGAAGTGGAAGGTTTCATGTTACGTTCCATTTCATCTTAAGCAGTGAAAATAAAAAACCTCTGATTTGGGAGGTTTAAGATGGAATGTAATCTAATAAATACATACTACGTAATATACCCTCAATAATTCTTATTAATATCAACTTTGACTAAATCATAATATTAATATATTAAATAGAATATAGTCATA
>JANZLX010000004.1:12965156-12989673 GCA_025531955.1 Erythroxylum orinocense | reverse complement strand
CAAGTGTTCTTGAGATGCAAGTGTATGGTTTTGCTAGACTCTTAAAGAGTCAAATTTGAATGGATAATTGAAAATGAACATATGAAAAGGGAGTGTAAGTCTGAGTCCAATTCAATTAGACAAATTGAATTATGATTTAAGAATGGATATTCAGTGTTAGAGTAAAGCATATACCCCGGATTTGTCATTGAGCATGCATTATACCTTACGCATATACACATGTGAAAATGGGATGGTTATGGTTGTGCTTTTGTTAATGTGTGTGCAAATTGTGTTTTGTATATGGATGATACAGGATAGAACGTCCTCATACAGGATTATCTGTGCCTTGCTTTTAAGATGTATATTCACGTTCAAGCCACGCCTAAATCTCCTTTGGACTCTTCACGGTTGTAAAGAGATCATAAAGGTTGTCTAAGAGGGTGTTGAGAATATGACCCTTGCAAAGCAATTCATCTTCTTGGCGCTTGTCTCTTTTGTCCTTCCTTATGTCAACTTCACCCTCCTTTGGAAGAGGAATTATAAAAAGAATGAGATCAAGTACATATGCAAATTTCAAAGTGGTGAAGAAGAGCATCATCTTATCCTTCCAACGATTGACGTTGGCGTCGGTTCCATCAAGGCGATCTAACTTCACAAAGTCTTATTTCATCACGTTAAGAGCGGATTCTTCAGTGGAGTCCGTGATAGCAACAGATAATTCTTTAAGATTGTAATAGAATGGGGTTGGGAATCCACAATACGAAAGATGAACAATGAATTTAATGGTGTTGCAAGGAATTGAGAAAAGTTTAGATCAAAACATAAAGTTTAAAGTGTTCTATGCGTGTTTGACACTTTCCTTAAAGTGTTACTTGCCTCCACGTTACTTGCAAACCGGGCTAAAGGCGAATTACTTTTAGGATACAAAGAACACAAGAATATTCAAGTTGTAAGAGTATGAATGTTCTTCGAGAATTATGAATGTACAGATTGTGTTGGTAGAATTGTTTAAAAAAACATTTTAATCTTGACGAAAACTCATATATTATAGTTTTCAGAACAGTCACATCTGTTCATGACAACTTACAATTTTTGGAAATGAAGTAACTTTTCAAAACAGTCACTTCTATTCTCGACAAGTCATAACTTTTGGAAAGGAAGTAGCCTTTAGAACAGTCACTTCCGTTTATGTCAAGTTACAACTCTTAGAAAGGAAGTAACTTTTTAGAACAGTCACTTCTATTTACAACAAGTCACAACTCTTAAAAAAGAAGCAACCCTTCAGAAAGTTTGACTTTAACTACTTATGTCAGAAACTAATTTTCAACAATAACACGCGCAACCACGTACACTCAAGATCATGCTTAACATATATCAAATATATATTATTTAAATTACTAGGACTACTAAACATTACAAAAGATCTCCCGTGCTTCATGCTTTCCAGAACATAAAGGTTCAGATGCTGACGAATTGGACATGCAAGCCAAACAAAACCAAAAAATTGGTGGAAAGGTTTTCCTGATAAGTGTCACCTTTTGCTCATAGTCGATCATTTCCAGCAAAATATTATAATTTGGCCAGCCAAACAGGTAAGAAATCGTAACCTAGTGCTACACTTCCGAAATTGGAGGACATTTTCCTTTTCTCTGAAACCTACATAATCAATCAGTTTCTATTGCATGGTAATGGTGAACCCAACACATAACTCTCTTCTCCATAAGTTGACTGCCGAATTAATTTGCTAAAAGTTCACAAATGCGTAATAATACCTCCTGCTTACTTCCCTGTGGTTAAAAAGAACGTATTTGATAGAGTCGAAGAGTTTGGCGGGTCAAGTAAGTTACTATCAGAAGAGTTAATCCGCAACAAAAGTATTGAAAGAGAAGGCAAGTCTCGACATTATGCGTGAAAATGTGGTTACGAGCACAAGAAAGCTGCGTCCTTTTCTATAGCAATTGTCACTCTTAGGTCGGACCAATTAATTTTCTTTCTTATTTTAAAAAAATAGTTTTTTTTTCTTTCGTCCTGTTAATTATCTTTTATCTCTCACATTTATCTTCCTTGTTCTTTTTCTCTGTATTTCGTATTCTGTTCTACTTGGGTCTTCCTATTGTGGTTGATATTATAGTCCACCGTTATTAATAATTCATTCTTTCAAGGTTTTTAAATTCTGGGTAGGCGTCTCTTTCCTCCGTTTTATTTTCTCTCTGATTATCTGAGTTAAAAAAAAAAAAGATTTGGTTCATTTACTGGATTCTTTTTGAAGACTTGTGAAAACTGGGTGGAAAAGTGAATGTTGTCTCACTTTAGCTGTGATATATCTTGGATTTCGTTTTTTTGTCCGGTATGTGGTTTGCTAGCGTTAGTCTAAAGAACTGGATCGATGTAGAATGATGTCAGTTACTTTCAATATGTTGTCTTTGCTTTGCAAATCCAGCAATGTTCTGATGGGCAATCCTATGTTGTTCAAAACTCTTTGGTGTTAGCGAATTTAATAGTCATGATTATGTTGATCTTCAGTCATTACGTGCTCTAAATCTCTACCAAAGTTTGAAAGTTTCTGTACTTATTAAACTTCAGGTGCTGATGATATTAGGATTCTTGATCTGTCAACCCCATGTAACATTATATGGGGTTTCGGCCTTAAATGATATGAGTTTCTTATTTCTCCAATCTGAACCAGAAGGAGTAAACTGTGAATTCCCTTGCGGACCTTCTTTTCTGTTCTTACGTTGGCGCAACACAAAATGTACTTTTGAACCTTATTATCCCTTTTTTGTCTTCTGATGACTCCGTTTTCAGGTTTCATTTGATGAGAGTATTGAATGATGAAGTTAAAAAAGGGCGATGTGGTGGAGGTTTTAAGAAGAGAGCATGACCCTTGTAGCTCCTGGTTTCTTGGCAGTATAATTGAAGTGGATAAGAATTATTATGTTGTGAGATATGGCATATCTGCAGACCGTGACCAAGGGCGGTTTGTAGAGAAGGTGCAAAAGCAGGATGTTAGGCCTCAGCCTCCTCGTAGAAAGAGAAAGAAATGGATTGTTGGTGATGTAGTTGAGGTGTTTGATTCTCAGTGTTGGAGGGCAGGGAAAATCACTAAGGTGTGGAACAAGGAAATTTTCTGCGTAAGATTGTTTGGCCCAGGCTCAGTTCAAGTTAAGCAATTTCATGAATCAAATCTAAGGATAAGGCAAGCTTGGCATGAGAACAAGTGGCTTGTCATAGGGAAGGTATGGTGATCGTTTACTTGCGCTTGATCCTTTCATCTTTTCTACTTGTTGAAAGCTCTTATAGGATTATCTTTCCTTTGATTTGTATTCCTAAATGCTACGAGTTTGGATATTACTTTTCCTCTTAGTTATGCCGTTGACAATTTGAGTTCCCAGAAAGGAAGCTCATAACAATTTATGTTGTTACAAAGTAATCTCCATACCATGGATGTGAGAACTTGATATCATCTGTTGTTCACTATTTTTACGAGCTCAGAGATGATGATGATGGTTGAGCAATTGTTTCTAATATGTAATTTCTGTAATTGCAGAAAAATGATGGATTTATCAAGAGTTTTACTCGGTTCAAATTGAAACGCTCCAGTAATTCGGTTTGGAAGCATGCTTTACAAGCAACCCGTATAGATTCGTGCCTGAGTAAGGGAGGTGGGTTAAGAAACCAGAAGGTAGATGACTTTGGTTTTTTTCCAGTTGTACCAGTGACTAACAAATTGGAAGAACAGTCTTTTGTCATAAAAGCTGATAAGGTAAAAGCAAGTTATCAAAGGTTATATGCTTCTACGGCTAGGTCCAGCGAAGGTAGCAACCAATGCTCTGTTGGTAGTTGTAGTTCTAATGGCCTTGCTAACTCTCCGAGCTATAATTGTTGCAAGTCATTGGACAATGTTTCTGGTAACTCGGACGCTGAATCATCGTTCCCTTCCTTTTCTATCAACAAACGTGTAACTCCTTTTTCCGAACAAAATCTAGCAGCCCACATCCATGAACTAGAATTTCATGCTTATAGATCAACCATCCGGGCTCTCTATGCATCAGGTCCTTTAACTTGGGAGCAAGAGTCACTGTTGACAAATCTTCGCTTATCCCTACACATCTCAGATGAGGAGCATCTAAATCAGCTGAGGCATCTTTTGTCTTCTCAAGTTCTGTAGTCTATTTTATAGGACCACTGTGCTTCAAATTTTACATGGTTTTACTTCTTTCTGTATAATCTCATGTAAATCAGTTGAAAGAATAGTGTTGTTTTGTTGGGCGGGGTAGGATCGTTTAACCTCATGTACAAGTTGGAATGTAATTATCTTTTAGCTGTTTGAGTGCAAGTTACTGGCAAGTTCTAAAGTTGGATACTTGTCTCATGGACTGAGATGAGTTTAAGGTGTGCCCAACTCTCTTAGCGACAGGAATCACACCTCCAAGCAAATTCTGCCATCCCAGGAATAACTTTGATTTGGGAATTATAATCAGTTTTCACATAAAATATATTCCCTGCATCGTTGTCCAAGGATACAAAATGTTTGTAACAGCTTGTCAATCGCTGGTTGTTGTTGTTGGCTTGTCTCAGTTTTGTTAAGTGTTTTCTTCTTCCCAATATTTTATTGGACGTCTTGTTCTGGCCAAAAAGCGTAGGAACTAAATTTCTATAAATATTGACCACATCCACATGGAACTGCGGATAACTAGGTTACTTTTCATGAAACAGTTCATTCTACTACATGAAGAGCTTTTCTTTTCATTCTGTGTAGCATGCTGGGTGGGTGTCATCAACAAAATGAAAAAGAAAAGCGGCAGGGGCAGGGCACATCCTTATAAATGCTCCATTACCAACAATTAACAAATCTGAGAACAAATGATTTAAGAAGTTGACTAGCTTCTTTTCGTTTGCTGCGGATTTCTCTGCCTTGTTTCACTTGAGCAAACGGTAGACTTAAAGGGTTTTCCAAAGCAGGAAATTTTAATGCCACTGATCTTTTACTAAGTTACGAATGCGTGGTAACATTCGTCAGTTCTACCAATGAAACGAATGTTAGATTGCTTCAAATCAGAGTATAAAACATTGGCAACCTCGAGCTTGCTGGGGTCCTTCAAACCATCGATCCCATAATGGGTTTACTGGGCCATTTGTTCTGTGTCAGGCAGATATCGAGCTAGCTACTGATTATCATAGATAAAAATTATATGGAAACAAGAGCAAGAAGTATGTGTGCGTGTTGTACAACTTACGTGGATAGGAGTGGATCAGGTATTGTACCAACATCATGTAATAGCCTGAAGAACACCAATAAATGACTTTTAGTCTCCATTTAAGTTCACACCAATAAATGACCTTTGAGTCTCCATTAAGTTCTTATCATTTCATTCACACTTACTTTTCACACAAGGTTGATAAGTTATCTGTTTTCTCGAGCTCCTCCAACTCTTCCTGAATGAAATTTAGGAAACAAAAGAATGACTTAAATCCAGGACTTGAATGAACAATACAATGATGGCTGTCAAACCTTAAAAGGAAATACGAGATTAAGATACTGGTTAGGAGCAGTGATCTTACAAAAATATACACACTAATCACCTATTATTCCGAATAAATCACACTCAAAATGATTACTAGGATCGCTTATTTTCTTACGAAAACGAACCAAGCATCTAAGTATTCCTCCTCCTCTAATACGTGGAGGTATTTAAGGAATCCCCATGAACCATTTGCCAGTGCCACCACCACTTAAATGACATGAATTCAGAGTATTTAATACTACAAAAGAAGCCTGCCCCTAGAATATGCAAAAGAATCTCTTCAAGTAATATCATGCAACCGACATCTGCACTGTGACTGTGAGGCAGAATATGAGACATACAAGGAATTCATCAAAGTGGAAAGGGTGAACAAGTCATTTAATCCTCAAGAAAGCAACTGAAGCATCGAGGTCATCTGCGCAAAATTACTTGAATATACTAGGTACGTTCCACCAATGTGACAAACATCTCACTGTCACAGTTCTTTTTAATACTAGAAGAAGGGGTAATTCGACACGAACGAAATTGATATCTGAATCATGTGAAAAGATACAAAGATTAGAAGCAGGACAATACTTGCATTCTTCAGTTTTTTATTTTTACCGAAAAGAAACCAAATTCGTGGTCTTCTCACAACCAACTAGCTAGGCCAGGTGCACAACTGATCCGTTACTTCTCTCTTCCCTAAGAAACCAAGTCACACAATCTTAGATCGATCATCTATATACTGATTAGAATCCAAAAGTGTCCCACTTTCCTCTCTCTTTTACTCATCACCTAGAGTGATTCAGCTCGTGTTAAAAACTTAGTTCTTGCTTGGAAACTTGAAAAATAAAATGCACAAGAATTGCCTGGGGATCCAGCTTTAACCAACCCACATACCAGAGAACAAACTAAAAAGTAGGGAAAAAAAAAGTGTTAGAAGAGTAAACGCACCTCCAAGAACTCGATTTCTTGCTCCACGCGCTTCAACTCCGCAAGAATCCGATGCCTCCCTCTCTTGTCAGCCCCTCCACAAGCACCGTTCCCACCAACAACGCTCTGCTCGTCCACCGAAGACGACGTTTCGGATTCCATTCCGCCCACAACTACAACAATTAAAGCTCCCTCTTTGCAGCCATTCCTAAAAACGACACCGACCCCGGCCCTTCCCTTATTCAACAATAGAAAAGCTATGAAGATCTATGAGGTTGTTAACAAAGAAGTTGGTTACAAGGCTCTGAACTTGCTTTTCAACAAGGAAAATGCTATTTGCTATCCTTCTCCTACACGTTGGCTTCCCTCTTTTGAAAAGCTCGTCCCCTTTTTGTTCACCAAAAGGAATATAAATAGAGAAAAGGCGTCAGTTCTACTGTTCCCTGTGAACGAGTGAAAGAAATTAGCTTTTCATAATAATAGTTTCTCTCCCAGTAACTTTTGGAATTTGTCGTCCAAATGCGGGTTTGTTTTCTACACAACGCCACCACTCTAAACGTGCCTTTTGATTATCCATAAAAAATGTGGGTTGTCGATAAGTTATGCAATTGGATGACGTTTTCTGATTGGAACCTCCATCACCCACCACCTTAGCCTCCTTGGGTCCATTAGGAACTAATAATAGATAGTAATGTCTTGGCATTGTTCTTGTTTACTTTTCATTATGAATAACGACGTTTATGCATGTCGGTCTTTGAAATTTCAAAGATTTCGGCATTTAAGAGCTGGACAAGATTCAAGGACATGGGACTTTAGCCAAGTTCTAATCTTTATCTGTATCTTCACCATAACTTAGATTTATCAGTCCGAAACACCTTCTTACTAAACATCACAAATGAAATTTGATAATTTATATCATACAAATTAATGTTTTAATTGATTTTATTGAATTCTCTGGCACTAGCCACCACCAAAGGCAAAGATGCCTTTTCTATCCTCCCCACTGGGCTGCTGCATATTCCACTGCTGTCTTTTTTCTGTTCACCTTATACACTCCTTCCCCATGTCACCAAGTCATTTATGGGTTCTGATATAGCCTCAGATTAATTTTGTTTTCTGAACAAAAACAGCAAAGATTCTATTTCACACGGCAGCCAGTACCCTGAACCTCTCAAGTACGGCAGGCCTGGAACTTGGAAGTTGGAACTCCTAGGACTACCCCTCGACCATTCTCATACGCCATTTTACCTAAAGGGAAGCCATAACTGGATAAGGTGGAGATGGAATTCCCAACATACTCCTTGAAAAAAGTTCATGGTTCTAATCATAAAGGACTCTTCATGACCTTGTGACTTGATAAAAGATGGGAGGAATTGGTTATTTAAGGGTGATCGATTCCTTTAGTGCAGTTTTGGCTATATGTCAAATTCCGTAGCATATTACAATGTGGCATGTGGCTTGGTATATTGAATTGGAAACTAGTGCGTAAGTGTGGTGCTAAGCAATTCGCCATAGCTGGATGTGATTTGGTACTGGCACAAGAAGATCAGCAGGTAATTGTGCATCTTAGAAATTAAATTCGACTTCATATGCTTCAATCAGCCAATCAGTGATTGGACATGACCGGTAAAAATCAAGTTATTCCAGAGTCCAGCAATGCAAATGGCATAAAAATAATTCACGGACAGGCATAGATATTCAAGCCCGGCATTATCTTTACCTGTAAAACTCTCATGTCAATAATCAAATTAAATCATCTCAACGTGACCTGCACTAGCATCTTTTCTTGCAGGCTCAGGAAACTCTTCAGCGCCGTGGAAAGAGTTGAGCTTGGACTCGAACTTTTCCCCATCTCCCCACAAAGCATAGGCCTCTTCACCATGAATGGCATCGTCCCCAGTTTGGAGTTCATCGTCGGGCAGTCTCAGTGGGACTACAAGCTTGATCAAGTTGCATATGATTGATGTGGAGATAATGTTAACTGCGACTACAAAGACGAATCCTAGCAACTGGATGCCCATTTGCTTGAACCCATCGGCAGCTCTGCCCATTTCTAGGCCATAGGCGAGTCCAATGTAGTGCTGCCATTCAGGTACTAAGTAGAAGAGTCGGCTAAGCTTAGGCTCTGCGAAGAAGCCGGTGAGAAGGCCTCCCAAAGTTCCTGCAACAGCGTGAGTATGGAAAACTGCCATGGTGTCATCAACCTGCTTAAGCAGCCATATTTTCTTGTGGAGGATCATCATTGTGTACCATGGGATGCTACCAGATACTATTCCCATCCAAATTGCTGCCCATCCTTGGACAACTCCTGTGTTTTACGCTTAATATGAAATGAAATTGACGAATATCAAATAACTGAGACAAGATGGTCGGTTACTTACCTGCAGCCGGGGTAATACAAACAAGACCAGTGATCATGCCTTGTGTAGCTCCAATGACGGAAGGCTTTCCGTAGAAAATGATGTCAAGGAGAAGCCACACAAGCAAGCTTGTAGCAGTGCAAACATGGGTATTAAGCACCGCAAGAGATGCATCAATACTGACTGAGTATGGATCTCCACCGTTGAATCCAGTCCACCCCATCCATAGTAGACCCGCACCTGCCAACATCAGAAGTATGTTGTTTGGTGGGAAACGTTCTCTGTCCTTACTTGCCCTTGGTCCCACCTGTGCCAATCATATCGCCCTTAGCTTCAGCCATTGAATAAACAACCACAATAATAGTTGGTTAAGTATTAGGAGTTTGTTAGTTTGTCACCCAATAAGCCGCGGTGAAACCGGCGACACCAGCAGAGAGGTGAATGACATAGCCACCAGAGTAATCTATAATCCCTTGCTTAGACAACCATCCTTGTGGACACCAAATACTGAAAGCAACGATTGTGTAGGAGAAGGTAAGCCAAAGTGGCACAAACAGCATCCATGCATGAAAATTCATTCTCCCAAGCAACCCTCCAGCGATCAGAATCAACGCAATGGCAGCGAACATCCCCTGAAAGTAAATCATGGTCGCATTGGGGAAATACCCTAAAAAGGCTCTTGAAAGAAGAAACCTCTCGTCCAAGGCTACATTAGGTTTGCCCAGGAATGGCACCAATGCGTTCCCAAACGACATTTGATAACCCCACCCAACCCAGCATACTAGCACTGCTGCAAAGGCGTATAAGGCCATGAACGCCGAGTTCACCGCCCATTTCTTCTTCACAATGCTACCGTACAGTATCACAAGACCTGGCACGCTCTGTAGCCCCACTAGAGTGGCTGCTGTGAGCTGCCACGCATTGTCACCTTTGTTTAGCCAGTCCGGAGTTGCATCATCGAGTGCTAGGTTCGATGGCAGAGACATCTTTGGACAGGTTGTTTAGCTCGACCCACTCGAGCTATAAATCAAGACTGTGGACAGGTAATGCAAGAGATCTGCTGCTCACATGTATATATAGGAAGCGAAATGGTTTTTGAAACCACGCTGTCAGGTGTCTGGACGATGCTAATTTGTTGGAAAGCAAAATGTTTGAGACTAAAGTAATAATACCATAATTATTTGAACATAATTATAAAGATGACTTGTGTAGCAGATGTCTTTTTATTCGTCAACGTAGGATCCTAAGCAGACAAGTTTGATCAGTGTAATTCTCGCCTCTGACATGCTTGGAGGATATAAGGTGCCGTCAGATTGATGCTTCCAAAGGCAAAGCAAATTAAGAAAGCAGAAAACAAAATGTCATAATCTGAATCTGTATTGCCAATTACTATGTTCGAAACAAGAAAGTTTTATCTCCCTTTCAAACTACAATTGTGGCTTCAGCTATCCAAAATATTCGGACTGTTAAGCTGGATTACATTAAGGAAATTTGAGGTTTGGAAATTGTCTCTTAATGTTAACAAATAACAAGAATAGAGAACATAAAAAAAGAAGATAAGAATATAAGAAGCTTTTAATGATATTTGGTTAATTAGATGTGCTTATGTTTTCAACTGAATAATTATTATTGAATAGTTATGATGACGACTATATTACATTAAGTTTTCAACAATGTATTTATATGTGAACTCCAATTGATAAGATTTTATTTGAATAGTCCCTTTATCAAGCTTAACTTATTTTAAACAATGAATTACAGTGGACTTTAGATTTTTTTCAAATTTTAAAATTAACTAAAAATGGGTTTAGACAAGGCTGATTATCATGTCCTAAATTGCATATTTCATTATCTTTCTTTAGAACATGAGAGTCTCTAGCATGCTTGTGTCTTCAAACAATAAATCCTCCTTCTTTTTTCACACTAAAATATGACCTGACACATGATTGTTTCCTAACTATAGATCTTAATGCCTTCTTCATGCACAAGGAACGATATGTGACATAGTTGTATCCCAGATCATGCATTTCTTCATAAACACCTCTATCAAACTAATACGTATGTGTCTTTAACCCATGCCTTCACCTCTAATTACTAGAAGGGATACGCATTAGGTCACATTTGTGTCTTAAGTCGTGTTTACTAAGAGACTTTTAAGAAATATTAGTTTTCATTCTAGAACTTCAAAATTATATGCCCATATACATAAGTCATACAAAACAATCTTCATCGTGGTGAATATACTTTTCATAGTTTAGGATTATCCATGTTTAGCACCTTCATACATTAATAAAGTCTAATCAATGCTTGAACTTCTTTATAGTAATCAACTTTGTCAACATGTTAATTACATTCTTTAAAATGTGAACCTTCTTTAATAAGATCCTCCAAATGCAATCTATTACTTGACCTAATATAACCTAACATTTATATGTCCACCTCTTTTACTAGCCCTATAAGCTATACTGCTTCTTTAGTAGCCTCAATTGCCATATACTCCATTTTAATTATAGACAATGCAACCACATAATGTAAAATTGATTCCAACAAATATACTCTTTTGTAAGAATAAATACATCCCAATATTATACCTTTTGTTACCCAAAACTCTTGTTTAATCTGAATTCTTATATCCCACAATTGAAATATTACCATGTTGACTACAACACAATCTTATGGTTTTATTTATCCCTCAAGTACATGAATATCTATTTGGTTCCCAATATTGTCTTCTAGGTTTTGACATGTACTTACAAATCTTACTAAAGTATTGTATACACTAAACATCCAACAATGCTAGCATATGATACCTTAAACATATTATCAACCTTTGTATTTATTCTTAGACACTATTCTAGTGAAGTCTAAAGTGACTTGTAATAAAGTGCTAACGTGTTTAGCCTTGTTCATTCCAAATATGTCTAATACCATCTCAATGTAACTGGATTAAGATAGTTATATTTTTCTAGAGCTATTATCCCTCTAAATCTCTATGTTTAATATTTTTTCATAGCAACCAAATCTTCCATTTTAAATTCCTTGTTAGGTCTTTAGTTTAGTCATATCATCCATACTCTTTACATCTGTCAATATATCATCCATGTATAGTAGCAAAAAAAAAAAAAAAAGGATCCATCTTTAAGACTTTTAACATATCCGTAATAATTATACTCATATCTCCTTTAGCTAATTTAGATTATGGGGGAGTTAAAACTTTTTATACCATTTTCATGGATACTACTTTAATGTACAAAATAACGTCTTCAATTTATACATCAAATGCTCCTCTCTAGGTTGACTAAGATTGCTCTATGTAAATTTGCTTCTCTTTTTCATTGTGAAGAAAAGTTATGTTTACATTCATTTACTCCAAATTCATATCCAAACTTGCCACTAACACCTTCAAAATCTTGGTGGAATTATGAAAAACCATTAGGGGAAAGATCCATCATAACCAATCAATTTTTGTTATGCATACCCTTTAACTATTAGTTAAGTCTTGAACTTTTCTTGGTACTGTTGGGTTCCTCTTACACACTCACTTACACCATATATGTCTCTTCCTTTTAAGAAGCTACACTAGCTCCCATGTCTAAATTCTTGTTCAAAGATTTCACCACCTCCATTATAGCTCCCTTTCATCATCTTTCTCATGATTATTCATAAACTTTTGAAAGGTAGTTAGACCTTTACTATTGTATGAAGGATAATGAGTCTTTCTGCCTATATCTATTTGGTATCCTAATAGTTCGTCTTGCTCTATTCGTGGCTTTAATGTGTTGTTACTCTTCTCTTGACATTGATCTATCTTTCGAACTAAAATTTTCATCCTCTTTCAATTCTACTCCAAGCTGAACTAATTGCACTTGTACCTTTGTCATACTACTCCTTCTCCTTTGATGGTCCTAGCACATCCTATCTATATGTTTGCTTCAGCATATGCTACTCATTAAATAATGCATCCTTACTAACCATTATATTTTTTGATGTTGTGTTTCAAAACTTGCAGTCCCTTTAGGGTAGCCAATGAAGATATAATTTATCAACTGTATATCAAACTTAAAACTTTCATCATTAGAAATATATACGTAAGCATGAAAACCACATATTTTTAACTCAAGAGAAATCTACCTTACTTTATGTCCACACTTCCTCTGCTACTTTCTCATCTAGTGAAGCTTATGGTGATCTGTTGATGAGGTAGATTTATTACTTATAAAATTTACATTGAAAATTTTTAGGAAGCTTCACCTTAAACTTTGGACACCTAGCATTTTTGGTTATAGATCTGTTTGTCTTCTTTCAAATGTTATTATACTGTGTTATGTTTTTTGAACTATGTAGTATCTCTGAATCTCTTACTTTTCACAAAATTTTTAATTTTTTGGTTTACTTAATACTGAATTTTGATCTCAAGTATTTAGTTTTTCTATCTGTCTAACTCTCCATCTTAACCTTCCATGCTTAAAACTTGAAATAACCTAACATTTTTGCTTTATAAAGTATACACTAACTTTCTTTGAAATTTGTTGATGAATGTGACGAAGTATTGAGATCCACAAAATGATAACTCTCTAATGAAATTATACTCCATCTTATTAGTCTAGAATTATTTTAATTTTATGCTCCATCTTAAATATGAAATTAGATTGTTTATTAAGTATACAAAACTTGCAGAAGTCTAACTTATAGTGTTTGATTCCCTTCAGTAGACTCCTCTTATGAAGTTTCGTCATACCTTGCTTACTGAGATGACCTAACCATATACATTGTCATCATTTGAATGTACTGCATCATCTTCTCCGTTTACAACTATACTCACCATTATTCTATAGATGTTTCTTGCTAATATTGGCCTTTTTATCATAGTGAATGCATATTTTACTAACTTAATATTGTCTTTATTAGTTTTATAGTGAAAACCATTCATACGTAAGGTGTCCAAATAAATTATGTTCTTACTCAAATATAATAAATGTCAAACATCACATAATATCTCGATAACACCATCAAATATCTTGATCTTGACCTTTTCTATTATAATCATTTTGCAAGCTTTATCATCTACCAATTAGTGCCAAAGTTTTCTAATATGTATGACACAAATAAACATTTGTTTAGTATCAGATGATATGAGCATCCATATTTAGTATCCAAAGTTTTAAAGTTGACTAGTTAAAATGTAAAACATATCTTCATCACTATAATTTGAGTCCCTACTCTATACTATATTACCAAAATTTAATGAATCATTAGAATTTTATTTAATTATCCAACCTATTCTTGCTTTGATAATCTCTCTTAATACGTCATATTTGCTTACATTTGTAGCATTAGACTGTCATTTACCTTTGGATTCAGATTTAGAATTCCTTTTGGATAGGCTATCCTTATTTTATTTTGTCTTATGGTCTTGTTTTCCTTTCAGATACAACTCTTCACTTTGAGAACTTTCGCTGATATTGACTCTCTATTGTTTATGAGCTAATAACATCGGAGATGCCTTTTAAACTAACTATCCACTTGCCTAATATGAGTGTAATCACCAAATTTTTATAGGACATAGATAAGGAATAATGTCTTTATATGTAATAGTTACCTCAAACCTTAGTAGGTCATTGACTATTTGATTAAACACATTGATATGATATTTTAGTTTTTGTCCCTTCTAGTATCTTCAGTTTATAATTTTTGGTTTAGATACAACATATTAGTGAGGAACTTTAACATATATTGACTCTCTAATTTCTTCTATATTTCTATAAGGGGTGCAATATTCATAACATGGTACATGACCTATATTTCCAAACAAATTTGTATAATTATTTCTTCTTCCACGTGTAACTCTTTCCAATAGATCTCATTAACTAGTCAATTGAATTTTTTCACATTAAGCTTTACAAATGAAGTCATTGTTGCCTCAACGATGCTTTGATACCACAAATTGAAAATATAAATCGAAAGAATATAGAATAATTAAAAAATAATACAAGAAATTTTTAATAGAGTTTGATCAATTAGAGGTGTTTATGTCTTTGAGAGCCAAGAGCTATTTATTCACTATTGAATAACTATTATGACAGTTATATAGAACTAGGATTACAGTAATATATTTATATGTAATCCTAACTAGTATAATTTTTCTTGAATAGTTCCTTTGCCAAATCCAACTAATTTCAACCATTACATTAGTAGCTTGTAGAAACCTTCTCAAATTTAAAATATACCATAAATACCTTTTCATATAAGACTGACTGTTATGTCCACAACCTTGTCCTAGATTGTGGATCTCATTGCCTTTCTCTAGAAATAATGGATCCTCCTGCTTCTTTGCATATTAGGATGTGACTTAGGGAATAATCATATCCCAAGTCACGTATCTCATTGTATTTTTCCAGAACATAACACAATCTTTGTTACTTTTGTGTTCTCATATCATGGATCCTCGTACTTTTCTACACACTAAGACACCATTTGAGACACGATATATCCAAAGTATAGATCTTATTGCCTTCTCCATTCACAGGACATGATATGTGCACGATTGTATTCTAAATTGTGTCTTCCTTCGGAAACATCTTTACCACACCAACACTCTCAGGTCTTCAGCCCATGTATTCACCTCTCATTATTAGAAACTAACACCCCATGACCACGTACATTCCTTAGATTATATTAACTTTATTTCCATCTTAAAACTTTGAGATTATGTGTCTGTGAGTGATATGTAACAATTTTACATTAAAGGAGTAATAAGTAAGTTGAACTATTTTATCATATGGAGCATACTGACCTTATGCGAAGCACCAAAACACATTAATATAGCAGTCCAAATTTAATACATTAATGTGGCGAGATGATCTTATAAAAATGTTTTGGATTAGAGGAAATAGAGAAGTGTTTGATGTGTTTAATTGTAAAAAACAAGAATATTATTTGAAACATCATAAAGTTATGGTGGGCACTCTAATTGTAAGAACCGTAAGTTTTACGGTTATAAAAACATTATATTTGACGACTACATATTATAAGGTTGAAATGTTTTCATTTCAGCTGTAACAACTAATTCTGCAACCCACTCTTCTTCTCCATCCCTCTCTATAACTATTCCTCCTTCAACCTCTGCCATTTCTCCTAAACCTTCTGCTTTATCCGTCAGTGTGTTTTAACATATTAAAGGAGCTAGAAAGATCTGGAAACAGGTTGTAGTCGACAATTCTAACTCTTTTTGATTTACAGTCCACCTGTTAAGATTGAAGGAAAGCTAATGGTGGCTTCAAATCTAGACATTCTGCAGGAAGGTGCTAGGACATGGTGGCTCAAAGTCTAGACATTTTGCAAGAAGGTGCTAGGAATGAGCAAACCCAACAGATGGTAGAACTTCAGAGAGGAGTTACTCAAGAGGAACAATTTGAATATGTTATCTCTCAGAAGAGTAACAGGAGTAGTAAGAAAGGCTCAAAAGGGAAAAGTAATCTCATATGACCCTGATAGTCTAGAATGTAAGAGGAATAAATAACCCTTCTAAGCTTAATGCAGTAAGGAATTTTGTTCAAAAGGAAAAGCCTTTGTTATTTTGTTTATTGGAAACCAAAATTAGAGAAGCAAATCTGAATAAATTAAGTTATTTGGGTAGTGAATGGCAGTTTCTAATAAACCACCAATGTCATGCCTATGGAAGGATTATTATTATTAATGATGGTGATCTCTTGGAAGTGAATGTTCTGGAAACCAGCCAACAATTTATCCACACTAAGCTAAACTTCAAAATGGAGAATTATTGTGCTTTAGCTACTTTTGTCTACGGTTTTAACACAGTGTTTCAGAGAACCTCTATGGACTTCTCTTCGAAGATTGAAGGTATCAGTTAGAGTTCCATGGTTAGTTAATGGGGACTTTAACACCACTCTCTTCATATTAGAGGCAGAACAAAACTGTAACCTACTCAACTAAACCTTTGATATGTTCGATTGTATGCAGGAGGTGGAATTAACAGATTTAAAATCTGAAGGTCATAGGTTTACTTGGTCCAAATAAACAAAGCTCTAATTGGCTTATCTAAAAAAAGCTCGATAGGGCTATGGTTAATATGGACTGATTAAATACTTTTTTAGAAAGCTCAACCAATTTTTTAGACCCAGGAATTTCTGATCATACCCCTATAAAGGTTGATTACTTATTTAAAACAACTAGAATCCATCACCCTTTCAGATTCAACAATTTTCTGGTTAATATGGAGGGCATTCAAGAAGCAATTATGAAGGGTTTGGAGTATGAGATCTATAGTTCTAAGTAGTATATTTGTTTGAAAAAGCTCAAGGCTATTAAACAGGAGTTGAAGATGTTAAATTTAAAGAGAGGTCAGAACTCCACAAAGGAGATAGAAATAACAAGAAACAAGCTTTCATAATTTTAGAAATCATTGGCAGCTAACCTTACTAGTTGTACGCGAGCTATAGCTGAAAAAGAAGCCCTTAAGACCTATTTGCAAATAGTGGATAATCAATGTTCATTATTGAAGCAGATAGCCCGAATTAATTAGATTAAGAATGGGGACAAATGCACATAATTCTTCTTCAATTCAGTGTCAGCTCGAAGAAATGTAAACAGAATCACATCTATAAAAACTGAAGCTGAAGAGATTGTATTTAGACAATATGGAATTGCAAAGGAAGCCATGAATTTTTATAAAAATCTCTTAGGCATAGAAGGTCTCTCTGCAGGAATTGGAGTAGGCCTTAGGCATTTTGTTGCAACCAAGATTACTGAACGTGAAGCTTTATTGCTAATTAGACCTGTCACGTATCAGGAAATAGAGAAGGGGGATTTTAATATGAATGGCTCTAAGGCTCCAGGTCCAAATGGATTGAATGGGTTTTTCTTTCAAAAACTTGGAGTAGCTTAGGGAGATTAGTTAAAGAGGTTATGCAGGAGTTTTTCCAAAATGGTCTCTTGCTAATGGAGATTAACAAGACCTTTCTTTGTTTGGTCCCTAAGAGTTCCAACCCGACCATTTGGAGTGATTTCAGACCTATATCATGTACTAATTTCCTTTATAAGATCATCACCAAAATTATATAAAAATAGGCTGAAGGATGTTCTGCACTTACTCATTAGTGAGAATCAAGTTGCTTTATGAGTAATAGGAATATTTGGGGTAATATCCTTTTATTACAGGAGTTTTTGAAAGGGCACAATCACAGCAGAAGTCCTCAAAACTATATTATTAAAGTGGATCTACAAAAAGCTTTTGATAATGTTAACTGGAGATTCCTACTATAAACTATATGTTGAGCCCTATTTCCTGAAGCCCAAGATGTTGAACCTCGTTCCCCAAGCCCAACTATACGGAGTCAAAAAGCGTGAGCGGGTTTCCTTGTAGGGTTATTTCAATGAACTCTCACTTGCTTTGAATCAATATTTTTGAATTCAACACCAAAAGCTACCAATTTTTGTGGAGAGCTATCAAAACATGTTAGGAATCCAATGCTTCAAGAATCACTTAATTTGGAGGTCGGATGAAGAAGTTATGGCCGAAAGAATCCAACATGTTTATGTCCTTACTCCAACTGTACAGGTCTTGGAGCGATTGCCATAACTTTTGCTACAAATGTCTAATCGATTTTGTTTTTGGACCATTTGAAAGAGGACATTGAGATTTACAATTTTATGAAGACCTAAAAGGGATATTCAGCCTCCAAAGTGGTCAAAATCGTAATTTACTGTAGCTGTCCAGTCTATGTCCGTTAGCTGTCCAGTGAATGTCCGTTTAACGGACATAGACTTGCTTAAAAACCATTTTCACCCGAAAAGGTCCGTTTAACGGACATCCATGTTTGTTAAATAGACATTGGTGAGGCAGGAGGTCCTTTTTCACCTGAGAAGGTCCATTAAACAGACATTGGTGACCCAAAACTCCTTCCAAAGCCTCCCTAATGCTTCTAACATCCATTCTAACACTATATCCACTCATAACCTTCCCAAATTCAACCTTTCTAGTGCAATAACACTCCTCAAACATTCAATTACCAATTTGAATGTATTAAACTCCCAAATCTCAACTCAATTAACTCATAGAATATACAAACTCTCATCATTTACCATAGTTATCATGTTAATGCCTCCCATACAACATCATCACTTATAATGCTCATAACTCTCAACTTCGATACCCAAATTTTACAAACTTTATACCGCTGGAAAGCTAAAAGGATTAACTACAACTTTCAAGAAGACCACTTTGTCTAATATAGCCCAAATCAATCCAGTTTTCCCCCACAAACTCAATACACAATTTTCACCCCTATGAAAACTTGAAATATGAATTGCACACTACAAAATAAGTAAGCACATACATAAGGGAACTTTTCAATCCTTAATTCATTTCCAAATCAAAATGAAATTCATACAAAGCTTTCATACATAGCTTTAATTACATATCGACATTTCATCAAATATTAACACAAGTTACAAAAATACATTGGATGCTCAATGTTCAATATGCTTATAAAGCTATCCAAATGTCTAGCTACTAACTTAGAAAAAAAGCTAACTCTCTCGGAATTGTCCAAATTCCTTGCAAAGATTCACTGATCTTCTCGATCTGCACCTGAGGAGTGGGAAATATATTGGGTTGAGCTATACAGCTCAATGGCTAAAATATTTATAGCCATTGGCGATGAGCCACACAATCAAACATATATGTATATACATTTATATAGGCATACACATCACAATGAAAGTTCAACATTTACAGTTCAATTCATATTTCATAACTCAAAACATCATCACATGTGACATATTGGATGTAATTCACTTCAAAGTATAACACTCAAATGTCAACATAATTTGGCATATTAAAATGCGAATGCACACACAATTGGCTCGAGGGTTTCAAGGAATAAAACGGAGAAACTGAAGTTTACACCGTGAACGAAACGAGTCCATTTTTCAGATCTCATGGGCCACAAGCAGGCAGCTGGGAGAAGGCTTTACGTTGACGTGCACGTGACTACCAAACGGTTCCTCTCTCGTCTAAACACAATCAATTTTCATGCTCAAATCAAGCATTCACAATTTCATAATCTCATACTTTTCTTCTTTCCATTTAATCAAAATGCTATAATACAAGGCACAGCATATCAATGCTCACAATTCAATTCTTATCAAATGTCATACATTATGAAGCAATTTCCATAATACAACATTTCAAAGCAAGCCATTTAGCACATAATACACAAACAATGCAATTTACTCATTACTCAATAACTATAAATAAATTATCTACCCTATAACTCTTGAAATCCAAATTCAATTGTGTCCTTTCTCTTGCTCTTGGATAGGTTGCCCTTGATTCCCTAACACAACCAACATTCTTATTCAATTCCAATTCAATTGGAAATTTCAAAAAATTCCCAAAATCACCACAAAAAGAAATTAACCCTAATCAAGATTATACTTAACCTACCCATAGTCTATCAAGGTTAGAAAACTCAAAACCTAGTTTAGAAACCCAAAAATCCAATGGATCTCTCCATCTTCTTCTTCCCCTAAGTATTCTCAACACAAAACCCCTTTCTCTCTCTACAACTTCTCATTCACAATACCACAACCTATTTCTTTACTAAAGCATGAAGAAGATGATGAACTTACCTTAAACGCCTTGATTTCTTCTTCTTCCTACGATTTTTCCTTCCTTTTCCCCTAGCTTTTTCAATTTTTCTTCTGTTCTTCTCTTCTCCCTCACATTTTTTCCCTTTTCCTCTTGGCTGCTCACGACATTCTCTCCTCTTCTCTTCTAATTTTTTTAGCCCTTTTGTTACTCCTTTTCTTCCAATTATACCCCCACTTACAAGGCCTTTCTCTTTTTGCCCTTGTTTTGTCTTTTGTGGCTCTAACCCCCTTCAATCCACTTACACTAAATTAATTCCAACTAAGTCCCAATCTTTCCATCAAATTTCTAATTAATGATCCAAATTCTAAATTTTTTTTAAACCAACAAACAAACATAAATAACTATTTAAGGAATTTATAAAAACTTTAGAAAAATTCAAGATCCAACAACTCTCCTCCCCTAAAAGAATTTCGTCCTTGAAATTCTTACTTGAATCATTGAAAAGATTTCCAAAGGCTTCCATGTTGCCTCCTCTGTTGAATGGTTTCACTACAAGACTTTAACTAGTTTCACAATCTTGTTTCTCAAAACCTTTTCCTTCGAATCTAGGATCTTCACTAGTTGCTCCTCATATGTCAAATCCTCCCTTAGCTAAACCTTTGAAGGTTGAACTATGTGTGAAGGATCTGATCAGTACTTCCTCAACATCGAAACATGGAAGATATTGTGAATTTTAGATAATTCCGATGACCAAGCTAACTTATAGGCTAAAGGTCCAATCTTCTCAATGATTTCATAAGGGCCTATATATTTTAGACTAAGCTTGCCCTTCTTACCAAATCTAAAAAATCCTTTCCATAGAGAAGCTCTAAGAAATACCTTGTCTCTAACTTCAAATTTCATCTCTTTTCTATGTGCATCCGTATAGCTCTTTATTCTATCTTGAGCTGCTTTAAATCTCTGTTTCACCAATTTAATCTTATCAATAGTGACTTGCACCAACTCAGGCCCTAAAAGCCTCCTTTCATCTTCCACATCCTAGCAAATAGGAGCTCTGCACCTCCTACCATAAATAGCTTCATATGGTGCCATCTGAATTCCTGAGTGATAGGAATTATTATAAGCGAATTCTATTAAAGGCAAATGATCATCCCATAAGCCTTTAAAATCCATAACATATGCTCTCAGCATTGCCTCCAAAGTTCAGATTGTTCTCTCCGATTGTCCATCAGTCTGCGGATGGAAAGCTGTACTAAAGTGCAACTTAGTTCCTAAAGTCTTCTTTAAGCTTTCCCAAAATCTAGAGCTGAACCTGGGATCTCTATCTGAGACTATCGAACCTGGAATCCCATAAAGTCTTATTATCTCATCCATGTATTTCTTGGCCAACACATTTAAAGAATCTGTCTGTCTAATTGGAAAGAAACGTGTGGACTTGGTTAACCTATCCACAATCACCCATATTGCATCGTGCTTCCTACTGGTTCTTGGCAATCCCATCAAGAAATTCATCGTAATCTTCTCCCATTTCCATTCTGGAATCGACAAAGGTTTAAGCTTGCCTGAAAGTGCTTGGTGCTCAGCCTTGACTTACTAGTACACTAAGCATCTTTTAGCATATTCTACAACTTCTTTCTTTATCCCTTTCCACCAGAAATACTCCTTCAAATCTCTATACATTCTCCTACTTCCTGGGTGCATCGCATAAGGCGCATTATGTGCCTTATCTACAATCTCGTCTTTCAACTCTTGCATATAAGAAATACATGTCTGCTTCCTACCGCCATCAATCCATCTTCCCTTACCTCTATTTCAGAAGATTTACCATTTTTAATCTCTTCTCTGAGCCTGCTCAAATACTCATCTTATTCCTACAACTCCTTAATCTTTTCCTTTAATACTGGTCTTACTATAAAATTAGCCAATATACAACCAGATTCAACTTGTCTCAATGTCACTCTGAGTTTGGCTAATTCCTTCAACAAACGGAAGATACACTGTCTTCACATGTGCCATAGTCAATTTCCTACTCAGTGCATCTGCTACTACATTTGCTTTTCCCGGATGGTAGTCTATCATCAAATCATAATCCTTTAACTGTTCTAACCATCTTCTCTATCTCAAATTCAATTCCTTTTGGCTTATTAGCTACTTCAGAATTTTGTGGTCAATAAACAACCTGGTGGTGACTCCATACAGGTAATGTCTCCAGATTTTCAATGCAAAAATTATGGCAATCAATTCCAAGTCATGCGTGGGATAATTCATCTAATAAGGCTTCAATTGTCTCGAGGAAGAGACAATCACTTTATCTCCTTGCATCAACACACAGCCTAATCCCTTCCTCGTGGCATCACTATATACTATGTATCCATCATTACTAGAAGGCAAAGTCAAAATTGGTGCACTCGTCAATCGATACTTAAGCTCCTTAAAGCTCTCTGTCATTCATTTGTCCACACAAATTTCTGGTTCTTCCTTGTCAATTTGGTAAGTGGAGTTGCTATTATGGAAAAGCCCTCCACAAACCTTCTGTAATATCCAGCTAAACCCAAGAAGCTCCTCACTTCTGCTATATTCTTAGGTGCTTTCCATTTCACAACTGCTTTTATCTTTCTTAGATCCACATGTACTCCGTGCTTCGAAATCACATGTCCAAGAAACACTACTTCCCTTAGCCAAAATTCACATTTATCAAATTTGGCATACAACTCGTTCTTCCTCAAAGTCTCTAAGGCAACCCTCAAATGTTCCTCATGCTCCTTATCACTCTTAGAATAAACCAATATATCATCGATCAAAACAATGATAAATTGATCTAAGAAGGACTCGAAGACCCTATTTATTAAGTCCATGAAAGCGACAGACGCATTCGTCAATCCAAAAGGCATAACCAATAACTCAAAATGGCCATACTGTGTTCTAAAAGCAGTCTTTAACACATCAGACTCCTTTATCCTCAATTGGTGATAACCCGATCTTAACTCTATCTTAGAAAAGACTCTCGCCCCTTGCAACTGATCAAACAAATCATTTATGCGGGGGAGTGGATATCTATTCTTGATAGTGACATGGTTAAGCTTCCGATAGTCTACACACATCCTCAACGATCCATCTTTTTTCTTCACAAAAAGGACCAGAGCTCCCCATAGCGAAGAGCTCGGCCTAATGAAGCCCTTGTTCAATAACTCTTCCAATTGCTCCTTAAGCTTCTTCAATTCCATTAAAGCCATTCTATAAGGCAGAATCGAGATTGGCATTGTGTCCGGAAGTAGCTCAATGGGAAATTCAATTTTCCTAGGTGACGATAATCGTGGTAATTCCTTAGGAAAGACATCTGGGAATTCCATGACCACAGGTATTTCTTCTAACTTCCCTCCATCTGCCTTTGTGTCTACCACATAGGCCAAAAATGCATCACATCCTTTTCTCATCAGTTTTTCTGCTGTCAGAGCCGAAATCATTCTAGTTGGACTCGCTTTTCTGTCCCCTATAAATACCACCTTTCTACCTTTGCCAATTTCAAACTTCACAATCTTTTGTTTGCAATCCAAATTGGCATTATATTTTTCCAAAGTGTCCATCTCCAAAATCACATTTAAGCCTCCCATCCTCAATGGTATTAGATCCACTACTAATTGCTCATCTCTAATATGTATCTCACAATCTCTATATACTTGACTAATAATAATACCTTGGGCGATTGGGGTACTCACCATCAAAGGAGTATCCAATGGGCTCAATTCTCTACCATTCATAGTTCTACTCAATGACATAAAGAATGAGTGGAACCCGGATTAATCAAAACAATAACATCTTCAGCAAAAAGTTTAATCATACCCGTCACGACCTCTGGAGCCATCTCTGCATCCTCCTTCGTCATAGCAAACACCTTAGCTGAAGCTTGTCCCCTTAGGCCCTATTTGGTTTGATGGTTTGCGATGGAAGGGGATGGAATGTAACATATTTCCATCGTTTGTTTGAAAGTTTCATAATGGAATGGAATGGGATGAGATGGAAGCGGAGGGTTTCATGTTACGTTCTATTCCATCCTAAACAGTGAAAATAAGAAACCTCCGATTTGAGGGGTTTAGGATGGAACGTAACCTAATAAATACATA
>JANZLX010000004.1:12904272-12914304 GCA_025531955.1 Erythroxylum orinocense | reverse complement strand
GTGATCTGGGCTTATTCTCTTGGGCCTAATCTATTAGGCATTGAATAAATATATATGGATATATTTATTGGGCTAGATTGAATTAAGTTGTCGGGCTTTTATTATATGAGATATAATGGGCCGAAACTTATTGAGCTTTTAATGAGATTAGAGTTTCTCTATAAATAGAGAAGCTTAGGTCTCATTAGGGTAAGACAATAGGTTTTCACGAAACCCTAGTCACCATCCGAGAGGAAGATCGTGCGGCGCTCGGAAAGAGTTTCGGGACGTGCTAGCACACCATAGCCGCAGCCCGGATCGTGCATACTCGTGTGGATACCGGTAGAGGGCATTCACGTTTTGCAGTGTCTTGGAATCCAAAAAGAAGCAACCCATTCACGACAATAAGGTATTTTCATAAATCCTTGGTATTTTCGATTATACGTCATATTTTTGTATGGTCTTTTCCGCAGCGTATTGTGAATACTCGGACCGTACGCGATCCAACAAACACAACTGCTAACATTTCCTTCTCTGTAGTAGTGTATTTTTGTTGGGCATGATCCAAATTCCAGCTAGAGTAGTAGATAAACCTGAACACTTTCCCTCACCTTTGGCCTAAAACTGCTCCTACTACAAAGTCACTCATATCACACATGATTTCAAACGGTTGTTGCCAATCAGGTGTGATCATCACAGGAGCTGAAATTAATTGAATAACATGTACTCTAATCATATTTCTGCTTACTTCCGTAAGCTAACCTATTGGGTCTCCGTTTCCAAATCTAACTTCAAAAATCACTTAAATACCATATTTTACCCATTCTAACTTAGCAATTTCTTCAAAACACAATCTCACCCAATTTAATTCACTATA
The DNA here is from genome assembly GCA_025531955.1 of Erythroxylum orinocense. NCBI lineage: Eukaryota > Viridiplantae > Streptophyta > Magnoliopsida > Malpighiales > Erythroxylaceae > Erythroxylum > Erythroxylum orinocense. The sequence goes on along the minus strand of JANZLX010000004.1, from coordinate 12,913,448 downwards.
TCATAATCATGCATGATAAGTTATAGCTATGACCCATGTCCAAAATCCATACCTCCACTTGTTCCTTAATTTTCACATAGAAAACGTTCAAAGTCAAGTCTTCTGGAATTTTGTTCCCGTATATCTCTAGTTTCCATATTATAAAAAATCATGCCATTTGAAATTCTAAATTATGAAACATATACCAAATATCACAAGCTTCTTCAACACAGGAATAGTATCAAGTTACCATTTTCAATCCCAATTTCCAATGTCATTCATCCAGAATTAGGTCTAGGTTTTTTCTAAAGATTTTTAATCTATGTCTTAAGTTTTATCTCCAATTTGAATCAAATAATTTGGAGGTTTGTAGGTCGAGTTATGGCCAAAATAATAGGACTGGTTTAAATTAACCTAAGACAAAGTTCCACTACACGTTCCTTTCTTGTCATAATCAGCCAATTCCATTTAAAGAAACATCAAAGTAATACCAAGACGCCATTGATCTTAAGCACATCCATCTCACTCAAGAAAGCCCATAAAAAAATAGAAATTTAAGGTGGGAAATTTACCATTTTTTCCTCCAATCTTTTGGGTATTTGATGAATACTTCAAGATTCCTCCAAATCACCATCAAATTCAATAAAAAATGACTACACTCTTCTTCCTCTCTCCTTGGCCGATTTTCACCCTTGGCTTTTCTTCTTTTTTCTTTCTTTTTTTGTCCCTCAAGTTACTATCTCATCACTCTCACGTTTATGTTAAAAGAATGAGGCAAAATGTTGCTTTTTATACTCATTTAATGGATTACACATGTCACCTTCATATTTGTAATCACTAATGACTCATCATAAACATGTCATTTTCTCATTGGCCTCTCTAATGAATCATCAATCCACTAATATCATGTAAAAAGACCAAGTTGCCCTTAATGAATACAAAAAGACCAAATTGCCTTTTAATACATTTAATTCACAAACTAACCGAATTAAATCCTAAAATTATTCCACAATTGTCTTATCATCAAATTGACCATGAAATACTCTAATTAGGTCTATTTATTGATTGGATACTAAAAAAGAATCGAATGGGTTTAGAATCCTCAATACTCATTATTTTCCAAAAAGGAGATTTTAACCCAAACTTTTGGAACTCCCGAAATTTATCTGATTGGACTTATTTTCGATCAATTTCAGTATCATTAGACTCAAATACCTATTTTGGGTATTTTTCAACTTTTCGGGGTTGAGTCTCCAAAATCACTATTCAAGTGAAAATACTATTCACTCAAATTCACTATTCATCCAGAAATACTTTTCATCGAAATCATCCGAATTCCATTTAAAAGTGTCACATAAATCTTCAAAGAACATTTTGAGGATTTTAAAGTTTTTTTGGACTCATTCTGTAGCTTTTCAGAGTTTTCAAAAAATTTCCAAGAAATTTCCGGTAGAGTTTAGAATCATCTCTGGTTTATCCGTGATCTCTGCTGTAACCTCAATAATACATTTAAACACTTAAATTACTTTAGTACACCATAAATAGAGCATACTTGGTCGTGCATTGTAACACTACTAAAATAACTAGACCTACGACTATAGCAGTGGCAAGTCTAGGTTAATCTAATAGAGATTAGATCCATTTACTTTCTTTAATGATTTGTATAAGTAAAAAAGGGTTTTGATTTGATGCAAATTATAAAACAAAGTAAAATTAAATATATAAAAACAACTCAAATTTAACATCAACAAAATGATACAATTGATGAATGGGTTGAAATTGGGTTCTTTAGTTTAATCTTAGCCTAAGCACAATTTCACGTATGTCATTGAATTATCACCTGCACACCTCTGTTAAGACTATTAGTCGTGAATTAACGATAAGCACTGTTAATCCAATTTTTCCTTAGGTCGTAATTAATCAAGAAGAGCTCGTTAATTAACCCTAACTATCAAGAAACCTAGAACAAGCCCTCTAAGTTTATCCGGATAGCCGCATTACAAGTGAGAAAAATAGACTAATCTAAGGAATAATCACACAAGCTCTGATTGCTTAACTTTTATGTTATCCCTATCGATTTAATATCCTTAGTTGCCACTTACGACCTTCGACATGACCATTACATAGCGCACTCAAATTCTAACTATGGGTTTTCATGAAAAATGATTCAATAGAGCATTAAAATCATTCTCATATAATACTCAATCAATCTATACAAGATAACTTAAAGAATCCGAAAAGAGGGAAAGAAAACGATACATAACAATGATATGTTTAATGTGCTCCTTGGCCTCAATTGCACCTCCTAACTGGTGCTAAAAAAGTTAGCCTTCCATCTCCATCTTCAAGCTCTCACCTTTGGCCATCCTCTCCATCACCACTATCAGTGTTGAAGAATGAAGAGAAATCAAAGAGCAATGAGAGAAATATGTTTTTGGTTGGGTCTTTATCGAATGTCCCTTTTTGCTATCACAAGCCTTTCCTTATGTAGTAGAAATTAGGATTAAATCGAGGGACACCTAGCTTTCTCACGACTGTGAGTTAATTCTCACAGATGTGAGAACACCTCATAGGTGTGACTATTCATATCACACCTGTGAGTAGCTTCTCACGGATATGAGAGACTTCTCACGGTAGTGAGAAGCTTTCAAGCTAACTAACATTTGTTTTATTATTCATTCTTGTCCAGCTGTAGTCATGAGTATGCTTCACTCTCCCACACTTTCATTCTAGCTTTCCACTCTTTGTTCTTACAAGTGCAGCCCTATTAAATTCACGTTCTCATCCTTGTTTTACTTCAAGTGCAGTTATCCACCTACCTTTGCTTTATGCCTTAAATCACTATCTTGCATGGGTGTGAGGAATAACTCAAGCCTATGCATTTGGTTACACAGCCATAACATACACACTCACGACTGTGCAACTTTTCCAACAAGGCTGTGAGACATTTTAATGCTTCATTCTTCATTTCCTTTTATCTTCTTGTCTTCTTCTTGCTCTAATCTTCTTCTTCTTTGTATTTCAAGCATATGTCTCATCTTTCTTGGCATTTAATTGTCTTCTTTTGCTTTTAATCTTCTTCTTCTTGCTCCAAGAAGACAAAGGATTGTGAATCTTTGAAAAAGTAATGTTGTCAACTCACTTTAGCTCTTTTACTTCCGAAATGTACCTAAAATCAAATATGGGCTAAAGTGACTATCCTAAGCATTTCTAAGTCATTAATCACTAAGTGTAGCATATCAAATGATTTAAACACATCAAGTTCCATCACATTGAGCTTTTGACCATACTTAGGCAAATCATCAAAATCAAAATCACAAACCAAAACTTTTACTTATTTTTTATATTTCCTAAGAATAGATAACCATAAGTAAAGATGAATGACTTTCAAAACCTATAGCAATACCTCACCATTCAAAGCTTCAACTTATGATCATTCAACATTCATCACCCTTGAGTAATCTAGAGGTAGACTTGGACAAAAGGTGTTTAAACAAGATATTTCCATGGGTACACTTAAACACCGTTCATAATCATAACAATCCATAACTTTGCATATCATTTCATTTCTCCACCATTAAAAGTCACATGCACAATAATGAATCAAAGGGCTTTTCTAGGGTTTTAATGTGAGCAATGGTAAGGTCAGATGTATTTTGGACGATGTAGCATACACTCAACTAGATATCAAGTGCATAACTTAACATTCATTCAAAACTGGATACCGTCAATCATGAAGAATGCAACAATTATGTTTCACAACTTAATTAAGCTCTCAAACCATAAGCCAACATAACAAAAAAGTTTGCTCTATCCAAAACAACATTAACCTCATATGTAATATATTCAGACACCCAATCAATACTACTTAAGGAAGATAAACTATTAATTAACAACTTTTCACAACAATTGTATTTCCTCGATACTTTTTATTCAAACTCACTTTTTTCTTTTTCTTTTTCAACTTTTACTTTTCTTTTCATTCTTTTTCTTTTTTTTCAAATATAACAGTGATAGAAGCTACATCAATATGGGATTCATAACATAGCATATTATCAAACATATACATATCCCCACACTTAGGCTTTTGAACAATCACATTCATCAAGAATTGACAAATGCCCCACTAGCTTTAAGGCTTAGTTAGGGCATTTGGTTACGTGCATGGAATGTGGTTTATACAAAAGAAAAGGCTAATAAAACTCAAAGTGGTTAGCAAAGGAAAATTCATATAATTGGGTAGGTTATTTAGCTAATGTAGCTCGTAATCAACAAAGAATGCCTAATCATTTTCATAAAAATGCATGTGATAAAAATGTGGTTTTGAATAGAAAATCAGAGCAAAATAAGGATGTATATGTCATGAAGGTCACATAAAACAAAAGACAGTGAGACCAATATGAATATGTCACCGCTCTTCTAAGAATAATGCACCTTAACCAATCACAAGAGCAAAAGTACATGCTAAGGTTACCATGGATTTTTCTAGCCAATTCACACTCTAGTTATGACTAAATAATCTTAAAAGCAATAAAAGACAAGAATTTTTTTTGTTTATTCGATTTTGAAAACCACCTAAGAAATCACATAAGCAACAATTAAGCTCAAAAAATGCATAAAAGCTAATAAAAAACTAAAATTCCCACCCACACACTTAAAACTTACATTTTCTCTAATTTAACATCAAATGCAAGAAATGGAGCATTTAAGGAAAATAGCAATTGCAAAAACATAAATAGACAGAAATCAACTTCACTTAGGTTGCCTCCCAAGTAGCATCTTTGTTTACCATTTTTGGCTTGACTCCACTTTGCTCAATCTTCATAATAAGGGTTTTCTATCCCTATCACTTCCACATCCTCCACTTGGAATCCTTCATTGAAGGGTTTCAGTCAATGACCATTGACTTTGAATTTCTTGTCTGTCTATAAGCTTTCAATTTCAATTGTACCATGTGAAAACACATTAGTAATAAAAAAAGGTCCAATCCAATGGGAACACAATTTACCTGGGAAAAGCTTAAGTCATGAATGGTAGAGAAGAATTTTTTTCTAACCACAAAGTTCTTCCTAACAATCATCTTATCATGAAATTGTTGCGTTTTTCCTTGTAAAGTTTTGCATTAACATAATATTCAATTCTAAGCTATTTCAATTCTAGCAGTTGTAGCTTTTGTTGTTCACCTACTGGGTCCATCTTCATATTGCACTAGAAGGCTTTGATTTCAATTTCCACTAGAAGATGACACAACTTTCCATAAATCAGTCGGTATGGAGACATGCCAATCGATGTCTTGTATGCGGTCTTATATGCCCAAAAAGCATCATCAAGTCACTAACTCCAGTCTTTACGATTTAGGCTCACCATTTTCTCAAGGATGGATTTGGTTTCTCTATTTGATACCTCTGCTTGCTTGTTCATTTGTGGATGATAGGTCTTAGACACCTTATGAATGATATGGTACTTCTTGAAAAGATTTTTCACCAATTGATTGCAAAAATGAATACCCTTGTCACTAATCAGTGCTCGCAATGTTCCAAACCTAACAAAAATGTTAGACTTGACAAATTGTGCAATAATCTTAGAAACGTCAGTCCTAGTGGCTTTAGCTTCCACCCATTTAGAAACATAATACACAACCAACAAAATGTAAACAAAACCAAAAGAAGAATAAAATGGTCTTATAAAATCGATGCCCCATACATCAAAATTTTCATAGACAAGTATTGGAGATAAGGGCATTTGATCTCTATAGGATAGATTACCCTATTTCTGGTGTTGTTCACATGCTTTAGAGAACATATAAGAGTCTTGAAAAATATTTGGGCCAATAAAAACCATATTTAAGAATTTCCCTAGCAATCTTATTAGGCCCTAAATGACCACCACAAGCATACGAATGGAAATTTTTAAAAATTGATTCATATTCATATTCAGGCACCTATATCTTAATAACTTGGTCAAAACAACACTTCTTGAGGACCATCCCAAATATAACATTTTGACTCACTCTTTTTCCTATTCCATTTAGTGCTACTCAAATCGTTAGGTACCTCATAATTCACCAGATAGTTCACAATATCAATATACCATAGAACCTTACCTTGAAGTGTTAGTAATTGCTTATTCAAAAACAATTCTTACAATGATACTAAATCCTCCCCCTTCACAACTCGACTCAAATGATCAGTGATTGAATTCTCTACACATTTCTTGTCTTTGATCTCTAATTGAACTTTTAGAGCAGGAGAATCCATCTAATAAGCTTTGGCTTCACTTCTTTCTTTGACAAAAGGTACCTTAATGGTGCATGATCAAAATATGCAATCATTTTAGAACCAAGCAAGTAAGGTATAAAGTTATCCAAAGCAAACACAATAACTAGTTTGAATGTTTAGGAAGCATATTAAATAGCATGAGTCATCTTGCCACATTTTTTACCAAAGATGGCACCCACAGTGAGATTGCTCGCATCACACATAATCTCAAATGGTTGATGCCAGTTAGGTGGTTGAATGATCGGTGTTGAAGTCAATAGTTCTTTCAACTTGTTAAATGTTTCCTTGCATCCCTCATCAAACTCAAAGGGTACATCCTTTTGTAACAAATGACAGAGTTTTGTTGAGATCTTACTGAAGTCTTTGATAAAACTGCAATAAAAACCTGTATGGCCAAGAAAAGAACAAACCTCTCGCATATTTGTAAGGTAGGGTAAGTTTCTCACAATTTTTACCTTAGCTTTATTGACCTCAATTCCTTTAGATGAGATTACATGTCCCAAAACTATTCCTTGTTTAACCACAAAATGACATTTTTCAAAATTAAGAATAAGATTAGTTTCGATGCAACGTTCAAATACACAATTTAGATTATCCAAGCATGCATCAAATGAATCCCTATAGATAGTAAAATCATCCATAAAGACCTTAATAATGTGTTCAATATACTTAGAGAAAATACTTATCAAGTATCTTTAAAAGGTGGTTGAGGCATTGCAGAGTCCAAACAACATCCTTCTGTAGGTAAATGTACTAAATGGGCATGTGAAGTTTGTTTTCTCCTGATCCTCTAGAGCTATCACGATTTGATTATATCTTGAATACCCATCCAGAAAACAGTAGTGTGATCATTCCGCAAGTTGTTCAAGCATCTAAACAATGAATGGGAGTGGAAAGTGATCCTTGCGTGTAGCAACATTTAACTTCCTATATTATGCACTCTCGCCATCTATTTTGAATTCTTGCAGGCACAAACTCATTATTCTCATTCTTCACCACATTAATCCTAGTTTCCTTCGGTACTCCTTAGATTAGACTCACCTATTCACTATCCAAAATTAGATAGATTATACCAACTTCAAAATCTCCATCTTTACTACTTCCATCATCAGAGGATTCAATCTTTTTGTGATTCTCTTGATGGTTTGGATCCTTCTTCTAACAGAATGTGATGCATACATGTTGGACCCCAAACTTTTCTTGGAAATTATAAATTATTAAATGATATTTAATGAGGAAATATGTTATGATTCCTTGTAATAAATGAAAATTATAAATGAATCTATTAGCATTTAATGAAATGAAAGACATTTGTTTTTCCTTGTGTTTTGCTTATGTTTGATAAAAAGATGAAATATTGTGTATTGTGTTTAGATGTGGAATTGGAGAATGTGAGAAATTGAAGTGTTTGTGCAGCTGCTATAAATTGTGTGAGTGTTTGAAGATTTTGGCTAGTGAAAATTTAGAGGAGATGCTATCAAAATTTTCGTTATGGGCAAAAACTATGACTGCGTTTTTGACCCTATTAGAGTTTGATTTGGATTGGAAGATCTTCTTGAAGATTGTAGTTTAGGTTTTGATCTTTTCATTGATATATAATATGTTATTTTTGGTTGTGGAATTTGAAAGATATGAAATTTTGAAGTTTAAATGTGGTATAAGATGACCAATTTTCTGGCAGAAACTTTGATTTCAAAATTGACCTAGTTAGAGGTTAAAATTGCCTTTAAGTGCTTCATGAAAGTTGAAGATTTTGTTTTGATCTTTACATTAATATAAAGTATAGAATTTTTGGTCAATAGAATAGGAAGATATGATTTGTACAAGTTTCTGTTACTGTTTTGGCATGATCTTTAGTGGACTGAAACTTGGAGTAGATTTTTGACTCCCTTAGAGGCGGAATTGGTTTTTAGGTTCTTCATGAAAATTGTAGAGATTGTTTTTATCTTTCCAATGATATAAAGTATGAAATTTTTGGACAATGGAGTGAAAAGTTATGATGTTTAGAAATTCTGATGCTGTTTAGGATGAAGTTGACAAACAGTCACTTTGTGTGGACTTTTTGACTTCTTTAGAGGCTAAATTGGCTTTTAAGTCCTTCATGAAAATTGTAGAGCTCTCTTTTATCTCTCCATTGACACTAAGTTTGAAAATTTTGGAGTTCTGGGTCAAAACTTATGGATTTTAGAAGTTAGAAAGTCGGTTTGGAAGAAGGCCATCGACCATCACCCGTTCGGCCATTGCCGCTCGGCCATCACCCGTTCGGCCATTTCCGCTTGGCCATCACCCGTTTGGCCATTGCCGCTTGGCCATTCCCGTTCAACCATTACTGTTTGGCCATTGCCGCTCGGCCATCACCTGCTCGGTCGATTTTCGAATTTTTTGCCTGTTTCGACCTCTCTCTATTGTTTTGGCCATAACTTTTTCGTCCAACATCCGATCGATTTGATTTTTGAAGCGTTAGATTCCTAAGACATCCCTAAATCTCTCCATACCAAATTTATGATTTTTGAGATTCATCTGAGGAATATCGATCGAATCAAAATGGGAGGATCGACTAAAAGAGTATGAGCTAGATATTTTCTGAACATGGTTTAGTATTTTGGTGATATCTTGAGATATGGAGCTCCAATTGAGTTGATTCTTATTGCTAATTAAAATAGAGACATGGCTCTATAAATGCTCTGAAAGGATCGAAGTTCAATTTAGCCCCTAAAATGTTCAATTTCTAGAGTGAAGTTACGTGTAGTGTTCACTCTTGGTTTAATTTTGGTCTGAAAGTATTTTGACCATAATTTCTTCATTTCTGAACCGAATTGAGCGTTTTTGGTGTCGTTAGAAGCATAAGACATAAAAGATCATTTTTATAGAAGGAAATTTTGTCAAATGGCTTCATTTACCTGATCAAAATAAGGATCC
>JANZLX010000004.1:12892823-12904172 GCA_025531955.1 Erythroxylum orinocense | reverse complement strand
ACATACAACTTAAGCATTCGCTTATTATGAACCATAATCTTGATGAGTGGTGAACTCATATATGTTTCATTATAATTATTGATATGATTAGAATGGATTTTTACAGAGTATTAATCCAATGTCTACATGTTGGAATTATCAATTGAAACATGTATCAGGGAACATTCACTCAAATAAAGAGTTTATAGTGATATCATCACTTTTAGATGTTTTATAGAGATTGGTGATTAAACTGGCGACAGTAGTTTGATGGTCTAGCTATCCATCAAGTCTTAACACCAAGATGAGATCTTGTGTATTAATCACCATATGGAGTAAAACAGGAGATCTAGAAGGAAAGCCAACATAAGGGCAAAACGGTAATTTTACTCTTTATTATACGGATGGTTATAATATGGTTCATAATAAACCGTATAATTGGAAATCTTATTTGAACATGTGTTCTCATAATATTTAGTAATTCAAGAGTTCAACTAATTGTCTTTAGTGGAATGACTTTTGTTTAATAAGCTGGAATTAATTCTAATAAGATTAAATTAATTCAGGACTTATTGGAGCTTGAATTATATAAGCCCAATTAGATTCCCCACTTGGCTTTTTATGAAGATTATCAAGCAAAATAAGAAATATAAATAGAGGTTTTGAAGCCTATGATTGAACGTTGGGCTTACTTTAATGAATTGTTCATTTGAAGCCCAAATGAACATTTAATATTGGGCTTGACTTTGGTTTGGTTTGATTAATTAGATTAATTAAATTGAAACAAACATATTAAAGAAAAAAGAAGGGCATATTTTAGTTTTTTATAGTAAAATGTTCAGCTACATAGTTAACATTGAATTGCGAAATTTAATATGGTTTTATCATGCTTTATCATCATTAAATGGAGTAATGATCTTATCATTAAATGGTTTAATTGTTTTCTTTTAATGATGGCATGTAATGTAACCTTTTTAGCATTCATTTGATTAAAGAAGGAAGAGGTGCATTTGATGTACTATCTCCTATCTCCCTTCTTTCATCTCATAACCAAAAATGAGAGGGTCTCATTTAGGTTATTAATCTTTTCATATAGCCATCTTAAAACAAATGAGAAGAGTCTCATTTGTTGGCTTCTTTATGATTGATTAAATAATGAAGTGATGCATTAAATGCATAACACTTCTTTCTTTCATGTTTAGCCGAAATTAAGAAGGAGAGAAGAAGGTGTTCTTGCATTTTTTGACTCACTCTCTCCTCTCTTGTATAGCCTGGCCAAAACTTGAATGAAAATGGTCTCATTTTTGGCTTCTTTCAACTAAGGAAAATCTCCTCAAAATATTTCTTCTCCTTTCCTACCAAAGGATCTTGTCAACCAAGTTGTCCAAGAAAAACAAGTGGTAGATTAGATTGGTCGAGGATACAATAATGAGGAGAGGATACATTGACAAGTACAAGATACAAAAGTGAGGAGTCAAAGCTATAGCATAGAGTCGGTATAATTTCCATTTTTTTCATATATTAATTATTTTCCTTATACTGCCTCATGTATGGCTTGGTATGTTGATTTGGTTATTATACTTCCGCTGCATTTTGATTTCGGAAAAAGTTTTGAAATATACCATTTTCGCCAAATCTCACATGCTTTTGTTTTCAATCCAACAATTGATATTACAGACATTTTTATTAAGCATGAGTTTGGTTGTTATATGTGATGCATGGGTTGGCAATTAAATTTTTTATGATACATATTTTTATGTGATAGGAAATATATATGGTGTATGTTTTGCTCTTTTGGTTGTCCATGGAATATAGTTTTACCTTGTAAGTTTTCTTCATTTGGTTTATAACAAAGAGGGTGGCCTATCATTGTCATGTTTCCTCTTTGGTTTCATTTTTCTATTTTCTTTGATTTTGTAATGTACAAATTTTTGTAATATTGAAGATAGAGCAACCATAGATCGAAAAAAAGACAAGGTAATGGTTTCTATGTATCTTTTGGTGTATTGGCAAAGTTTAGGTTTTATTAAAAACAAAATGCTATAATTTTTGTTGTAACAAAGTTTTGGTTTTATGAAAACAAAAATACTGGAATTTTTTGTGTAGTGGCAAAGTTTTAGTTTTATGAAAACAAAATATTTTCGGCTTCTTTCAACTAAGGAAAATTTCCTCAAAATATTTCTTCTTCTTTCCCACCAAAGGATCTTATTAACCAAGTTTTCTAAGAAGAACAAGTGGTAGATTAGTTTGGTTAAGGATACAATAATGAGGAGAGGATACATTGAGAAGGAAAGGATACAAAAGCGAGGAGTCAAAGCTGTAGCAAGGAGTTTGTTTAATTTCCATCTTGTTTTTATGTTAATTATTTTCCTTATATCGTATCATGTATGGTTAGGTATGTAGATTTGGTTATTATATTTTTGCATTTTGATTTCAAAAAAAGTTTTGAAATTTACCGTTTTAGCTAAATCTTACATTTTTTTTCGATCCAACAATCAGCGTAGCATGGAACCTTACCTTGAATTTTTAGTAATTGCTCGTCTAGAAACAATTCTTGCATGATATTGAATCGTCCTCCTTCACAACTCGACTAAATTGATATATGTTTGAATTCTCTACACCTTTCATATCTTTGATCTCTAAATTGAACTCTTGGAGTAAAAGAATCCATCTAATAAGCCTTGGCTTTGCTTCTTTCTTCTATAAAAGGTACCTTAATACTACATGATCAAAATATACAATCACTTTAGAAACGAGCAAGTAAGGTTTAAATTTATCCAAAGAAAACACAATAGCTAAAAGCTCCTTTTCAGTATGGAATAGTTGCATTGTGCTGGACTGAGTGTTCGAGAAGCATAGTAAATAACATGAGTCACCTTCCTACATTTTTGACTAACGATGATACCCACAACAAAATTGCTTACATCACACATAATCTCAAATAGTTTACTCCAGTTAGGAGGATGAATGATTGATGTTGAAGTCAAAAGTTCTTTTAACTTGTCAAATGCTTCATAGCATCCCTCATCAAGCTCAAAGGGTTCATCCTTTTATATCAAATGATAGATTTTTTATGAGATCTTATTGAAGTCTTTGATAAACCTGTGATAAAAACCTGCATGGCCAAGAAAAGAATGAACCTCCCACACATTTATGGTTTAGGGCATGTTTTGCACAATTTCTACCTTAGCTTTATCAACCTTAATTCCTTTAGATAAGATTACGTGTCCCAAAACTAATCCTTGTTCAACCATAAAATGACATTTTTTATAATCGCGAACAAGATTTGATGCAATGTTTGAGTACACAATTGAGATAATCCAAGCATGCATCAAATGAATCCCTATAGACAGTAAAATCATCCATAAAGACCTCAATAATATGTTCAACATACGTAGAGAAAATACTTATCATGCATCTTTGAAAGGTGGTTGGGGCTTTGCTGAGTCAAAACGACATGCTTTTGTATGAAAATATACTAAATGAGCATGTGAAGGTTGTTTTCTCCTGATCCTCCGGAGCTATCACGATTTGATTATATCTCGAATACCCATCTAGAAAATTTTAGTGAGATCGTCCCGCAAGTCGTTCAAGCATCTGATTGACAAATGGGAGTTGAAAGTTATCCTTGCTTGTAGCAACATTAAGTACCTTTAATCGATGCACACTCACCATTCATTTTGATTTCTTGTCGTCACAAACTCATTATTCTCATTCTTCATCACAGTAATCCTAGTTTTCTTCAGTACTACTTAGATTAGACTCATCCATTTACTATGAAAAATTGGACATATTATACCAACATCAAATAACTTTAAGATCTCAATCTTTACCACTTCCATCATTAGAGGATTCAATCTTCTTTGTAATTCTCTTGATGGTTTGGATCCTTCTTCTAAAAAAATTTGATGCATAGATGTCGAAGGGCTAATACCTTTGATGTCAGTTATGGTCCATCCATTAGTTGTGATGTGCTCTGTACACACTCAAATGAGTTTTTCCTTTTAAAGCTTGGTTAAGTTCCTTACTATGATTATCGAAAGTGATTATGCTTCTCCCAAAGACACATATTTTAAGTTCTCCTGTAATTGCTTCAATTCAATTCTAACTGCCTGCATAATTGAAGGTAAAGATTTCTCATTAGATATTAGCAATTCAATATTTTGAAATACATACCTTTTTGGTATTGTTTTGTGATTGCAGTACTAGCACAATTTCTTCCATTTCATCTATAATGAGCAGGTTAGAATTTTGCAAAAAATTTTCCGTTAAACTCATGCAAAGAATGACTTTTAACTCATATTTTCCATCCATATCAAAAAAATTTTAAGACAGAGAATAAATGACATCAATTGATAAAACATAATGAACATCACTAGGGTACCTTATAGCTTCAAAAATATTTAAGCGAACAATTTCACCTTCAAACTCCATAGTTAATGTTCCTGCATCCATGTCAATCTTCATCTTTGATGTCTTCAAAAATAGTCGACCTAAAAGGATAGGTGTAAAATTAGATGAAGGTTCTCCCTCTATGCTCAACACATAAAAGTTTATTGGGAAAACCAATTCATTAACCTGCACTATAACATCCTCTACAAATCCTTCAGGATAAGTATTAAATCTATTTGCCAATTGAATTATAACACATGTTTCTTTCAACGATCCTAAATTCAATGAACTGTAAATGGAATATGATATAACATTAATTGAATCTCCTAAATATAACATTGCTTTTTCAAATCTAGTATTACCAATTTTACAAGGAATTGTAAACGTACCCAGATCTTTACATTTTGAGGGAAGCTTTCTTTGAATAACTACGAACACATTCTCCCTTACACTTAATTTCTTGTCTCCCCTCAATTTCCTCTTAGACATGCATAACTCCTTGAGAAATTTAGCGTATTGAGGAACTAATGGCATCAATTAGAGGTATGTTCACCTCTACCTTTTTGAACATCTCCAAAAATCTCCCTATCTTGCTCCTCTTTCTTTGATTTAGCAAATCTACTAGGAAAAGGAGGTAAAGTATTAGTACAATTTCTAACCATAGGAGATTTAAAATTTACCTGAGTTCTTATTTTCGCTTCTTTTAGAGGCATTTCAAGTTCTTTTTCAGATTCTTCATTATCGCTAATAATAGGAGTCTTGTATGGTGCCTTTATTTCTTTACCACTTCTCAAGGTGATGGCACTTTCATTCTCTTTCAAGTTTACAATTGTTTGAGAAGGAAACGTACCAAAATTTTGATTCTCCAATCTGCTCACCTCAGTAACTATATGTCTCAATTGATTCTCTAGGTTTTGAATGCTAGATCTTGTTTGTTGATGGAAATGTATGGCATTATTTTGGAGATGAGTGGTATTTTGCATTAACGTTTTCATCATTTCTTCCAGTGAAGGTCTCAAACTTGATGGTTGAGCTTGTATTTGATATGGTTGTTGATAGGAACCTTGTTATTGTCCTTACTTCCCATAGGTGTTGAATGGAGGATTCTTCCATCCTGAGTTCTGTGCATATAAGTTCCTAGGATTCCTTTATGGTTGACCTGGAAAGCTTCTAAAAGCATTCATTTGTTTTGTAGACGTATCTTGCAAAGTTGGGCACATATCAGTGGGATGTTCTACCATTATACAAATTCCACATACTTTGACTTGTTGAGCACCATTTGCTGCCATTTGTCTAACCAAAGATGTCAACCCAACTATTCGTTACTCCAATGTAGCAGTATTAGCTTCATTAACCTTTAATGGTTAGGGGTCCTCTCGATTATTTAATTGTTAAGAGTTAGCAACCATATTGGAAATGAGATTTTTGGCTTCAATAGGTGTCTTATCCATTAGTGAAACTTCGCTTGCTGCATTTACCATATTTCTTTCTTGTGACAAAGGCCCCTCATAGAAATACTAGATTATGAGTTGCTCACTGATTTGATGATACAGGTAGCTAGCACATAACCTCTTAAAACACTCCCAGTACTCATATAATGTTTCCCTATGATTTTGTCGAATTACACAAATCTCCTTCTGAATATTCGTACCTCGAGACGCAAGAAAGTAATTTTATAGAACAAAAGTTTCTACATCTCATTCTAAGTGTTAATTGATTTGGAAGGCAAGTAATAAAGCCAATCCTTGTCATTGCCTCCCAACGAGAACGGAAATGCCCTTAACTTAATATGCTTTTTTATACCTCGGCTGACTTCTCGTTAAAACATATCACATGAAACTCTTTAAGAGGCTTGTGAGGATCGTCACATAACATACCATAAAAAGTAGGTAAAAGATGAATTAGACAATAATTAAGCTCAAAAGCAACATCAATAGAAGGAAAATCAATGCACAACGGTTGATGATTAAAATTAGGGGCAACCAACTGTTTAAGAGTATGGTCATTAATTTTGCTCAACCATGTTAGAATCAGTATCATAATTGAAATCATTAGAAAAATCAAAAAATAAAGCTAAAGTTATTTAAATTCCTAGTGAAGAGTTAAGTTTTCTGTCAAATGATGATGGATCCTTAGAACTTTGTACAACTTGCTTCTTACTCTACGTATTGTTCTTTGAAGTTCTAGATCAACTTTCAATTCACCAATGTGAGAAGATCATGTCATACACCTTAACTGACCAAATAGGAAAATAATTTAATAAAAATAAAAACAAAAATAACAAAATAAAACAAAACAAATAAATTCAGAAAAGCAAAGGATAGTAATCCCTGACAATAGTGTGAAAATTGGTCGCGAGTCTTTACACCACCAAAATTACTAAACTACAACTATAGTAGTGGTGAGTCTAGGTCGATCCTACAGAGATTAAATCTGATTGCTTTCCTAAAATACCTATATGTAAAACATGGGGGTTTGGTTCGATACTAATTAGAAAACAATGTAAAATTGAATATGTAAAAGTAACTCAAATTAAATAGTCGTAAAGTGATAAAATTGATAAATGAAATGAAATTCGGTTTTTTGGTTTGATCTCATCCTAAGTACAATTTCACAGATGTCATTGAATTATTGTTTTTACACCTCTTTTAAGACTATTGATTGTGAATTAACAATAAGCTTTGATAATTCTAGTTTTTCCTTAAGTTATAGTTAATTAAAAAGAACTCGTTAATTAACCCTAACTATCTAGAAACCTAGAACAAGCTCTCTAAGTTTATCTGGATAGTCGGATTACAAGTGAGAAAAATGGATCAATCAAGCAATAATCACACAAGCTTAGACTATTTAACTTAAGCTACACTATCCCTAATGATATAATACTTTCATTTTCCACATATTAACTTCAACACACTATTACGTATCTCATTCAAGTTTTAGCTTTAATTTTTCATGAAAAATGATTCAATGGAGTATTAAAATCATTCTCATACAATACCCAATCCATACAAGATAATGTAAACAATCTAAATAGAGGGAAAGAAAATGATACATAACAACTGCTTAATATGCTCCTTGACCTCGATTGCACTTCCAAACCGATGTCGAAAAATTAGCCTTCGATCTCCATCTTCAAGCTCTCACCATCGATCATCCTCTCTATTGCCATTGTTGGTGTTGAAGAATGAAGAACAACTAAAGAGAAATAAGAGAAAAAAATGTTTTCAGATGTGTTGGTCCCAATTAATCTATTTCTACTGTCACACCTTCCATATGTAGTAAAGATTTAGGTTTTAACCAAGGACACGTAGCCTATCCTTCTAAAGCCCGTGAGTTAATTCTTATGGTGTAAGAGCACCTCACGACTATGCTTAGCCTTGCAAGAGTGTGCAAGGCCCTGTTATGTGTTGGACCTCATTTTCGAAGCCCAACATCGGACACGGAAGCATGAACCTTGCGCATGGAGGGAAGATTTAGAAGTTGAAATTTTAGTAAGAAAATCCTTCGGAAGCACAAGGGGGCGTTGCCGTAGCGTATGTTGTTTCACCGCGGCGTAACCTTATGCGAATTTCACTCCACGGTGAGCGAATTATCTTTCATCGCGGCGAACCCGCGATTTTAGGTTCGCCATAGTGAAAGCCTCTTGAGTAGAACCCACAACTTAAAAACAAAAGTAAACTCAAATATAAACTCATGCAACTCTCCAAAACCTTATCCTCATGATAAAACGATTTAATGCGAAAGGTTTGAAGCTAAAAACAATATCAAACATATCTTATTGATAACCAAAAGAAGAGTTTTACAAAGCTTTAATGGCATTTCAAGCCATAATACATCAGTTGAGTTCAAGAACCAAAAATACAAAATACATTTGAACTAATAAAACTTGAAATGCGGCTAAAGCCTTGAATTTCCAAAACTCTAACAAAAATACAAAAATATGTCACTTCGGAGTGATGTCGTAACTGTTGACCTACTCGATCTCTTGCTCATCACCTGAATAGGAGGAGTAGAATAGGGGGTGAGCTATAAAGCTCGTGGGTGACAATTTTATAATCGATAACAAGAAAAATCATTGAGAGTATTCATTTTCGTTTTAGAATGCACATTGAATCATGGAGCACATATTTGTCAAAATTGTCTTTTATCAAACATAAGCAACATATATCATGCATTCATCATCTTGTTCATAAATCATAAACACATAGGCACATCAAAATGGTTTGGGTGGATTCAAAACAGAACGTACTACACATTTCCCCTAAGAGCCCTGTGTAGCCGTGAACAGAACATACTATCGCAATCCCACTTAAAGGTTTTGCATAGCCGTGAACTTATGGGAGTCCGTGAAGGAGCTCCATGCCACTAGCGGGCAGGCGAGAGAAGCCTTTTGTCAAAGTGCACTTGACTTAACTTAAGGGATCACCACAAACCCATATAATATGTATTTCAAATCTTGTAAACTTGTTGCCCAAAATGGCACCTTTCTTTCGAAACTTGTTTTCATAACCATAAGATCGCTTTTAAAAATCAATATTCTTCCAAAATCATTTCCATAAACTAATAATAAAATTCATATATAAACATGTAGCACGTTCTTAAAGCATTCAAAATGAAACAAATGAACATGTGTAAAGTAGTTAAAAATCCTTTATTTATGTTCTTTCAAAAGAAGCATTTATGGCTTATTACTCAATTATAAAAGTGTATCCCACCTTGAAAATCCTTGCTTGTTACTTGCTTAATTGTGTCCTTCCTCTTGCTCCTATTGCCTCACTTGATTTCCTTAAACAATAATCAAAATTCCATTTAGTTTGATGTAGAAATCGGAAAGTCATACTTTAACAATTTGGACTATAACTTGTGCTGAAACAAAAATTCTATGCTCAACTTCCATCCAAAATTTGAGATTCTTAGAGACTGAATTTAGACTTGATTCCTTCATACAATTTGTAGCCTTATGTCTCTATTTTACACCTAATAAAAAATCAATCAATTTAGACTTCTACAAAAAAAGTTATACCCAAAATACCAAAGCATGCATATGCAGGAAAACTAGATTTCGCCGCGACGAATTTGTTGGAGTGCGCCACGGCGAGGCTAGTAGTTCACCGCAGGAAACGTTTCCAGAAGCTCATTCCGAAGACCTTTTTCCAGTATTCATAACTTATATGCTTCCCATCTTTCAAATATAACCTATCTTAACATTAAAACCTCTCTTCTACTTCATTTCCGTGCTCATTACAACCCAATATCATTAACAAACATCAAAATGTATCTTTGATCATTAAACCTAAAGATAACAAATGCATATAGCATCTACTAGCAACTTCCCACACAATTTAAGCTATATTGGGGTTTCATGTTACCAAAACAAGATGGAATAAACTCATAATTACTTGTTGATGTTTCAAAATTCTTCAAAATTCTCTAAACCTAGCTTTCCTCTTTTTCTCTTCTTCTTCCTTTGTCTCTAATGATACTCTCCCTCTTTCTCTTCTCACTTTCATTTTTTCTTCTTCTAATTTCCACTCCTAATAGTCATCAAATGTCCATTATGCGCTTCCATGTAAGCCTTATACCTTTTTACCTTAAGTGATCTTCCAATTTTTCCCTTATACATTCTTACTTCTTCAATTTCACTTACACCATACTATACTCTAACTTAATCTTAATTTCTCCATTTAACACTTTTAATTCCATCAATCTAAGTAATAAATCCTCCAATCATTAACATTCTAATTAAACTTCAAACAAAAATAATTAATCAATCAAAACCTCAAAAACATATTGAAATCATGCTTATTCAATAAGAAAAGAATTCGGGGGCTAACATTTCTCCCCCTCTTAAAAGAATTTCATCCTCGAAAATCTTACCTGAGTCATTGAAGAAATGCGGATACTTCTCTTTCATAGCTTCCAACGGCTCCCACATGGCCTCTTCCACTGAATGGTTTCTCCACAGGACTTTGACTAGCTGAACTGTCTTGTTCCTGAGGACCTTCTCTTTGGTATCCAAAATCTCTATTAGAATCTCCTCATAACTCAGATCATCTCTCAACTGAACCTCAGTGGTCTAAATGATATGAGAAGCATCCGATCTATACCTCCTTAGCATGGAGACATGAAAAACATCATGTATCTGTAATAACTCCGATGGCAACGCCAACCTATGGGCTAGTGGTCCAATCCTCTCAACAATCTGATAAGGACCCACATATCTCGAACTGAACTTGCCCTTCTTGCCAAAGCTCATTACTCCTCTCCAAGGAGATGTCTTAAGAAAGACTTTTTCACTGACTTCATATTCCATCTCCTTTCTGTGTGCATTAGTGTAGCTCTTCATTCTATCCTGAGCTACTTTAAGCCGCTACTTAACTAGATTGACCTTGTCAACTGTCCTCTAAATCAATTATGGTCCTATTAGTTTCCTCTCTCCTTCCTTATCCCAACATATTGGAGTTCTACGCCTTCTTCCATACAGTGCTTCGTAAGGAGCCATCTGAATGCTCGAATGGTATAAATTATTGTAAGCAAATTTGACCAATGGCAAATGCTCATCCTAAGCTACTCTGAAATCCATCACACATACCCTGAACATTCCGTCAAGTGTCCGAATGGTCCTCTTAGATTGACCATCTGTTTGAGGATGAAAAGCAGTGCTAAAATTCAACTTAGTTCCCATAGCCTCTTGCAAACTTCTCCAGAATCTCGAAGTAAACCGAGGATCTTTATCGGAAACTATGGAATCTAGAACCCCATGTAATCTCACTATCTCTTCAATATACTTCTTTGCTAGAACATGCAAAGAATTAGTTTGTTTAATTGCCAGAAAATAGACTGATGTTGTCAACCGATCCACAATAACCCATATGGCATCTGCTTCCTACTGGTCTTAGGTAAACCCATCAGAAAATCCATGGTTACCCTTTGCCACTTCCACTCAGGAATGGACAATGGCCTTAATTTGCCTGAAGG
>JANZLX010000004.1:12874273-12889147 GCA_025531955.1 Erythroxylum orinocense | reverse complement strand
TTCTTTTAAAATTAAGTGTCTTGCCAAAAATACCCTTGAACATTCTGACATAACACTTTCTTCTAGAAAACGTACCCCATTGTCTTAAGCTTCTAATGACACCAAAATCATTAAATTTAGTTCAGAAATCCTAAAGTTGTAATCTAAACATTTCATACTATTGTTAGATTAAAACAGTACACTATACCCAACTTCCATCTAGAATTTGAAAGTCTTAAAGACTAAATTACAATTCACTTTCTTCAGATAATTTGTAAATCTATGTCTCTAGTTTACCAAAAGTTAGAAATCATCTCATTTGGAGCTCTACAGATCATGATATTATCAAAATATTGAAGTATGTTTAGTAGAATAACACCAATCCATACTATTTAAGAGCACACTCACTGTACCCGTCTCACATTTTTCACTAAATCTTTTTAATTCATTTCATTTGGCTATGATTTTTTTTAGAAGTAGAGCAATGTCTCAAGAATCCAATGGTTCAAGAATCAAGTCATTTGGGTGTCTAGAGAGGAAGTTATGGCCAAAAGAATCCAATATGTTTTTATCTTCAATCATACTGAACCTGTTTTGGGGAAACAGTCATAACTTTCTCTAGAAATTTCTGATTAAGTGTTATTTATATGGATCAAAGAGGACTTCAAGGGCTACAATTTTCATGAAGACCTCAAAGATAAATTCTATCTTCTGAAGGGTCAAAAATAGGAACAAAAGATATAAGATGAACAGTTACCCAGAAGAAGTTTATAAACAGTAACACAGAGGATGTTTTACAATTTGTATAACTTTCTCTACAGATATCAGATTTAGGTGTTCTTTGGATTGTTTGAAAGAGGACTTCAAGATCTACAACTTTTATGAAAACATTAAAGACAAATTTTATCGTCTAAAGTGTCAAAAAAGGAACAAAATGTAGGTCAGGTTAAAAAGTAGAAGAAGCAAAACATAGAAGTAGATGATGTCATTATAGAAGAAGCAAAACACAGAAGAAGATGACGTCATCACAGAAGAAGCAAAAAGGCAGAAGAAGCAAAATACAGAAGAAGAAAAAAGCAGAAGAAGCAAAATACAAAAGAAGCAAAAAGCAGAAGAAGCAAAACATAGAAAAAGCAAAAAACAGAAGAAGCAAAATATAGAAGATATGACGTCATCACAGATCATATGAAGTCATCACATAAGAATTGGAAAAATTGCCATAACTTTCCCTTTAGATATCGAATTGGGGTGTTCTTTGGATGGTTTGAAAGACAACTTCAAGATCTATAACTTTCATGAAGACCTAGAAGATAGATTCTATCTTTTGAAGGATAAAAAATAGAACAGAAGATAGGTATAGACAAAAAGCAGGCTAATGGAAAAAGACAAAAGAAGTGGGAAAATTGTCATAACTTTTCCTAAAGATATCAAATTGGGGTGTTATTGGGATGGTTAGAAAGAGGACTTCAAGATTTACAACTTTTATGAAGATCTCGAAGATATATTTTATCGTCTAAAGGGTCAAAAAGGAAATAAAAGATAGGCTAGTGAAAAAGTAGAAGAAACAAAACATAAAAGAAGATATGTCATCACAGAAGAAGCAAAAAAACAGAAGAAGCAAAACACAGAAGAAGATGACATCATCACAGAAGAAGCAAAAAGGCAGAAGAAGCAAAGCACAGAAGAAGATGACGTCATCATAGAAGAAGCAAAAAGGCAGAATAAGCAAAACACAGAAGAAGATGACGTCATCATAGAAGAAGCAAAATATAGAAGAATACAACTTTACTCTTGAACATCTTTCCTCATAAGGACCATAACTTTCAGCTCCGATGTCCAAAAATTTCATACTATATACCGTTGGAAAGATTAAAAAAGAGCCTAAAACTTTATAGAAGACACATTTGCTTAAATCAGCCTAGATTAATCCAGATTTTTTTCAAAACACGAATTTTACATTCCTCCACTAATGAAATTCACCCATTTCTCAACTTCATGAAAAATGTTTGAGATTCTTATAGACAAAATTTAATTACGATTTCTTCATAAGAAATGTAGCCATGTTATCCAGTTTAATCCAAATCAAGAATCATCTCATTTAGATAACTAGAGAAAAACTTGTGGCTAAAAGACTGTAGCATGCTCAGAGACATTTTCCAGATCAACTACCCATTTTGCTTCAAAAAATCTTTTGATAATACAACTCATACTAAGATCACCTTTTCTACTTCATTTCCTCCTCATTCTCAACTTTATTTCAAATTAGTATCATCTATAAAGAAAATATAGTCCATGATTGATCATAAGCACTAATAATAGAACATACGCATGTATACATATCCTTCATCAACTTACTACACAATTCCAACTTCATTTTCGCTTTCATTTTACTTCTAACTATCATCTTAACTCTTCCCATTTCTCATTCCTTATTTCACTCTTGTCTATCATTTCTTGGTTGAAAAACTTTTCATTCATCTATTCTTTACTTTTGACTAATCACCACAATTTCTCATTTAATAGTTCTAATTTTTGAAGAAAAGTTCGGGGTCCAACAATTCTCCTTCCCTTAAAAAAAATTTCGTTCCTAAAATTCTTACCTAATTGATCTCCTCATATTAACAATAATGTCACCTCAAATTCAAGAATAAGTTCTTATAGTTGGATGCTTTACATCAATCATAATGCATACACTCTCAGTAGCATATTCTACATTTCATGCTTGAGTTTCCATCAGGAATAAGACTCCAATACTCACTTTTGAATCATTTAATAATAATTTCTGATTTGTTTCTTCATTGATCATTCTGAATATAAAACTATCTGATTTGCTTAACCTAATTCAGTGATTATCGCTTACACCATACCTATACATAGATATCGTATGTACTCAATCATATTATTCACCAATGTAACCACATTCTCTACTGGGTACTCCTTCTAGCTAGGTAACAAACCTTGAGGGCTTTGTCATACATCCCTATCATTTATTTCACTTTCCAGACGTACGTTCTAAATCAATTTAGAAGCATAAACGCAAGGCCATCTTAACATTCTGATATCAAATTCACAAATACAATCTTATATTGGATCATAACTCTTATCAAACCAATTAAACAATCATGTTCAATTCCTAGTTCAACCTTTCAATTCCTCTTTACTTTAACTCCTTAAATCTTGTCATTTTCACCTATGTCTCTATTTCTTTCTCAGTCAATTTCAGGAAAACCTTTTTACATCCATATCAATTCAAAGACATATCCACAATAGGATTCTGTCTCCTTATTCGCTAACATAACCAAATAAACTGAATATGTGTCTAACATATAAGACTACGCCCTATTTCTTATTGCTAAATATCCATAACTTTCCTTATCATACACTCTATAAAGACACCATTCTTCTCACTGAGTCTATTGGCCCACTCTTAACAATCGCTCTTGCAATTGACACATATTCTAAAAGTTGCCCTTGTAAGATCCTAATACTGGGCTCTGGTACCACAAATGTTGCGTCCCGCTTGTTTTCGGAGCCTAACTCTTGCTTTGATACCACAAATGTTGGATCTCGTTTCTGGAATCCAACTCTTGCTCTGATACCACAACTGTTGGATCCCGCTTATTTCTGGAACCCAACTCTTGTGAAATATCATAATACTTGAGCGTGGCCCAACATTCAGAAACACGATACTGAACGTATTATCCTACACGATTATTTCTATGAACCCTTATTAGTCGTCTTCCCGCAAGGGTGGCATCAATAATAATCAAACATCAAAACAAACTTATTACTTCAGCTCAACCATTTTACAATTAAAGATCTCCTTAACCTTTTCATCATTCACATTTCAATACCCTCAAAACAAAGAGTTTTACAAAGCTATAATGGCCTTTCAAGCCACACTACAACATAATCCGTAATCTCAAAATACAAAAGTAACAAGAACTACAAAATAAAAAAAAGTGACTAAAGCCTTATGTTTTCCCAAAACTAACTCAAAATACAACATAAGCAAATTTGAAGTGATGCCTTGACTCTCTTTCACTCCATCTCTTACTCATCACCTGGATGTGGGACAAAAATGAGGTGAGCTTGAAAGCTCGTGGGTAACAGTTTATAACAAAAAAAATAAGCAAAAACCATTGAAAACATTCATTTGTTATAACAAACTCTTATTGAAATCCACAAGGCACTTGTTTCTTAAATTCCCATCATGTAGTTAAATTTACAAACCACAAAACATGAATGCATCAAACTTGTTCACATATCATAACCACATGACCACATCAAAATGGTTCGGGTGTATCCAAAAATAGAACGTACTACACATTTTTACTTAATGGTCCTGTGTAGCCGTGAACAGAACGTATTAACGCAATCCTATATAATGGTTTTGCGTAGCCGTGAACTTATGGGAGTCCATGAAGGAGCTCCATGCCACTAGCGAGCAGGTTAACTTGCACATGACTTAACTTAGGGGACCACCACAAACCCACATAACACATATTTCTTAACTTGTCAACTTGTTGCCCAAAAAGGCACTTTTTCAAAACTTGATTTTTCATAAACATGAGATATTTCGAAAATCATTTCCGAAAGAATGATTTCATAAATATGTGATCTTTTCAAAAGAAATCATTTTCATAAATCATCACACAATTCACATATAAAACATGTAGCAATTCTCCAAAATATTTAACGAGTGGTAAATGCAACACTTATGATGCAATTAAAATCATTAAACTTTCTTGATTCAAAGAAAGCATTAGTGGCTTGTTTACTCTATTATAAACATACACCCACTTTGATTTTTTTGCTTATAAACTTGCTCAAAATGCTTCTTCTCTTGCTCCTCTTGCCTCTCTTGATCCTTTTATACAATAACAAAAAAAATATCACTCAATAGGGTTTTCAATTGAAAATCCCTCAAAGTACAATCACTAAAATTGATTCTTCAATACTTAAACCCAAGTTTTTTCTAAACTCCATAAACTAAAATCCTTTCAAAAATCCAAAAGTTTCAAAATGATCTTACCTTCATTCTTCGCCAAATGAAGGGATCTTTAACTCAAATGGAAGCTCTTCTCTTCCTCTATCTTTTTCTCTTCTTGAACAGCCCCCAAAATCTCTCTTGAAGGCTAACATAATTGAAACCCTAGCTTGTTTCTCTTTTTTCTCTCCTTCTCTCCTTCTCTTCATATTTCTCTTTCTTCTTCATGACACTCTCATTTTCTTTCTTTCCTCAATTTTCGTTTTTATCTTTTCTTAAAATACAAGATAACCCTTCTTCTTCCAATTATGCCCTTCATGAGCCCAACAAGTCCATTTTATCCTTCCTTATAGCTTACGTTCTTTTAAACTTAAGTGTCTTGCCAAAAGTATCCTTAGACATTCTGACATAACACTTTCTTCTAGAAAATGTTATTTGTTGTTTTAAGTGTCTAATGACACCAAAACCATTCAATTTGGTTCAGAAATCCAAAAGTTGTAATCCAAACATTTTAGACTGTTGTTAGACTGAAACAGTACACTATTCCCAACTTCTATCCAGAATTTGAAAATCTTAGAGACCGACTTACAATTCACTTTCTTCAGATAATTTGTAACGCTATGTCTCTAGTTTATCACAAGTCAAACATCATCTCATTTGGGGCTCTACAGATCAACATATACTCAAAATACTAAAGTATGTTCAGTAGAATAATACCAGTTTATATTACTGAAGAGCACACTCACTGTACCCGTCCCATGTTGTTCACTCAATATTTCTCAATTCCTTTCATATGGCTATGATTTTTGTTGCATAGGTATAGCAATGTCTTACGAGTCCAATGGTTCAAGAATCAAGTCAATTGGGTGTCTAGAGAAGAAGTTATGGCCAAAGAATCGAATATGGTTTTTTCCTCAATCAAATTGGACCTATCTTGGGATAATTTCTATAACTTTCACTATATATGTAATATTGGAGTGTTCCTTATATGGTTTGAAACAAGAATTCAATATCTGCAGCTTTCATGAAGATCTTGAAGGCAAATTATGTCATCTAGAGGGTCATATATAACCAAACTATACAGGATGAGCAGTAACCCAGAAGAAGTTTATGAACAGTAACACAAAAGATGTTTTACAATTGCTATAACTTTCTCTAGAGATATCAGATTGGGGTGTTCTTTGGATGATTTGAAATATACCTTCAACATTGACAACTTTTATGAAGATTCAAAGTCATATTCTATCTTTTGGAGGATTAAAAATGGAACAGAAGATAAGTACAGACGAAAAGTAGACTAATGGAAAAAGACAGAACAAGTGGGAAAATTGCCATAACGTTTCCTACAGATATTCGTTTGGGTGTTCTTTGGATGGTTCAAAAGAGGACTTCAAGATCTAAAACTTTCATGAAGGCCTTGAAGACAGATTCTATCTTCTAAAGGATAAAAAATATAATAGAAGATAGGTACAGACGAAAAGCAAACTAATGGAAAAAGATAGAAGAATTGGGAAAATTGCCATAACGTTTCCTACAACTATCGGATTGGGGCATTCTTTAGATGGTTTGAAATAGAACTTCAAGATCTACAACTTTCATGAAGACCTTGAAGACAGATTTTATCTTCTGAAGGGTCGAAAACAGACCAAAAGATAGCAAAAAGCAAAAGAAGCAAAAAAGGCAGAAGAAGCAAAACACAGAAGAAGCGGAAAGACAGAAGAAGCAGAAAGATGGAAGATAGCAAAACACAGAAGAAGATGACGTCAGCACAAAAGAAGCAACAAGCAGAAGAAGCAAAACACATAAGAAGATGACGTCAGCACAGAAGAAGCAAAAACATAGAAGATACAACTTCACTCTTGAGCATCTTCCCTTATGAGGACCATAGCCTTTAGCTCATATGTCCAAAATTTTCATATTATATACACTTGGAAAAATAAAAGAAAGACCTACAACTTTACGGAAGACACATTTCTCTAATTCAACCTAAATCAATCCAGAACAGAACACGAATTTTACATTCCTCCACCAATGAACTACACCCAATTCTCAACTTCATGATAAATTTTGAGATTCTTAGAGATAGAATTTAAATTCAATGTCTCCATAAGAAATGTAGTCATATATCTCTAAGTTAATCCAAATCAAGAGTCATCTTATTTGGATAACTAGAGAAAAAGTTGTGACTAAATGACTGAAGCATACTCAGTGACATTTTCTAGATCAACGACCCATTTTGCTTCAAAAAAATCTTTCATTAACACAACTCATATTAAGATCACCTTTTCTGATTCATTTCCTCCTCATTCTCAACCCCATTTCAAATCAGTATTATTCATAAAGAAAATATATTCCATGATTGATCATGAACACCAATAACAGAACACACATATATATACATATCCTTCATCAACTTACTACACATATTCAACTTCATTGTTTCTTTCATTTCACTTCTAACTTTCACCTTAATTATTCACATTTCAAAATCTCTTATCCACCATAAATACCAAAGCAATCATGAATCTATCCACATTTCTCATTCCCTACTTTACTCTTGTCTATCATTTCTTGTTTCAAAAATTTTCATTCATCTGTTCTTTACTCATGTCTAATCACCAAAATTTCTCATTTAGTAGTTCTAATCTTCCAAGAAAAGTTCGGGGTCTAACAGAACATCCACTATCAGTAAACCAAACACCAGCTCCTGCATTAACAGGGGAATAAGCTATAAAAAGTTTGCTTTCCTCATCAACCTCCTCGACATAATTGACATGCTTATGCTCATCTTTCTATTTTCCCCAACAATATACTTCTTTATGCCTAATTTTGCTATAATAATGACATTTGATGGTGCTCTTGAATTGTTATTGATCTCTGGTGTGACCACAACCTCTGCCTCTACCACGACCTTGGCCTTGGAAGCCACCTCTGCCTTGTACATAACCTCTTGAGTTATCTGTCTTCCCCTTATAGGAAGACTCCCCCTTGACTTAAAAGGCTTTCTCCTCCATCTTTTCATGGAGTTTACTAATTCGAGCCTCATAAGCTAAGGAGGAACCTCTCAATTCATCAAAATTATAAGTTGATAGGTCATTAGCTTCCTCAATTGCACTAACAGTATGATCATAATCCCTGGTAAGACTCCCCAAAACTTTACTAACAATATATTCATCATTAGCAGTTTCTCTATAGGACCTCCTTTGATTCATAATACTAGACACCCTTGACAAATAATCACACAAAGGCTCTTTAACATTCATAGCTAGATTCTTAAAACTGTCACGAAGGGTTTGTAATTTAATGGCAATTGCCTTCTTTTCTCCCAAATAATCTTTCTTAAGAATCTCCCAAGCCAACCTTAGCAGTCGTTGCCGTAGCAATTTGAGGAAATATCTCATCGTCCAGTGCCAATTGGATGAACAATAAAGCCTTAGCATCCTTTTTGCTAGTTTCCTGCAATTGTTGATTGAGTTGAGTCGGTGTTAGATTCAACTTTTCATACTCGTCTTACACCAAATCCCAAAGTTGCTGGGACTTAAACAAAGTGTTCATCTTGAGACTCCATAAATGGTAAGTCTCCCCTTTAAATATAGGAATAAAAGGCTAAGATGAAGGGTTAGTAATATTGCTCGCCATGGTTTTCTCTTAATTTTGTGTTTGCCCTATAATGTTTGCTTTCACTTGCTCTCACTTTCCCCCTTTTTTTTCTTTTTTACCCAGTTCTAACCCAACCTAGCAGAGAGTAGAGAAAACTGCCTGTGTTTTAATTTGCTCTCCCTAACTCTTTATGATCTTATACAAAGATTTTTTATTGGGGAAGAAAAAAATAGAGGAGTAAAAGGCCTTTTAGAAAACAAAATTTAGATTTTTTATTACTACACACAAAAATAGAAAATACCAAGCCTAATGTATAGGCATTATAGTTTAATTGAACTTCCAAAAACACACGCTGAAAAAGGAAACTACTAATTCCACTAGATAACACTTGCTAGAAATTGGGAAAACTACTAGCTAAAAAATAGGATACATTTTGACTACCAAGTTTGAAGCATCACGCAACAAAAATATGTTTATTGAAAAACAAGAGATAAGAGAAGAGGAATCATGGAAAAGAAAAGCATAGACCTATATTGACATAAGTCTATCCAAGTTTGGAAAAACTGGTACAGACTCGACTATAAACATTAAAAAAATTGTTGTCAATATTGCCAAAAAAAAATACAATATGGATGATGAAAGAAAATTCAGGAAAAACTAACTTCATTTGGTTTTTCTACCAATTTCTTTGAAGATTTTTTCATCAATGTGGCCAGCAAAAGTGTTTCCAGGTGGTCTACTTGAAAATAGAAAAATAGATTAATAGCTAATTAAATAACACTTGGCTACATTAAAAATATATCATCAACTACAACAAGATCATTTGCCATCATTTTCCAAAAAAAAAGGTCATTCGGAACATATAATTGATTAACAAGTACTTGATACAAGTAAAACACAGAAAAATATGAGATACAGAGAATGAGAAGAATATATTTACCTCATGGCAGGAGCTAAGGCATGGCCATTACCAAATAGGTTCCACCTGTAGTATCCATGAACCATGACTATGTACCCTTTTGGTGAAGCAAAATCAGCACCATTAATCTCTCTTGACTGGTTAGTGGACGGGTCGACAATAACATCCCACTCATCAGTAATGAACTACTAGTTCTGTACCCCATATGCTTCATTTCTCTTTTAATCTTTTTGTTATTAACAGACAACCCAAGATTTTAGAATCGTTGCGTTTACACTTTCTTAAACAAGATCTTTTTTTTTTTTTTAACTTTTTTGAGTCTTCACCACATACAATATACATATAACATATGACTTACAAAAAATACAAAAATAATTAGGAAATAATGTTATTTATATTTTGATTAAAAATTTAAATTTAATTACACTTACCGATAAAAAACATACAAAATTTTAAGAGAGTGTTCTCCACCCACGACAGAAACCAGTGGCTCTGGATTCGCCAATCGGACAAACGTCACCTTCATCCAAGTTTCAAGTCTTAATGGTGAGGTGGTCTACTACTCTGCTCGCGACTCTACATTAAGAGATGGATAACTGAGCAATTACAGCCTTTTAGCTGTGTACGCTTCATCAACTTGCATATCACAAAAATTGAATGAGCAACGAACCACCACAAGATAAACTCCTTTGAGTTTTCCAAGTGGATTCTTTGAAAGTTCACAACTTTGCCTGCGTCACTGTGTTTCTGAGTTTTCTTTTTTTGATCTAATCATGGCCTCCTCTCTGCTTAATGGAGCTGAAAACCTCACTTTCACTAGGGGAATCTCTCGAAAAGGATTGGGGTTTTGCGGGTCGGGTTTTAGTGGAAAGCAATTGCCTCGAGTGAGCTTAGGCTCTTGTACTAGACTTGCCAAGACTAATATGGTGACACCCAAATGCAGTTTATCTGCCTCTAGGCCAGCTTCACAGCCCAGGTTTATCCAGCACAAGAAAGAGGCTTTTTGGTTCTACAGATTCCTCTCTATTGTGTATGACCATATAATCAACCCTGGCCACTGGACTGAGGACATGAGGGATGAAGCACTTGAGCCTGCTGATCTCTATGACAGGAACATGTTAGTGGTGGATGTGGGTGGTGGGACTGGTTTCACCACTTTGGGTATAGTCAAGCATGTAGATGCAAAAAATGTTACCATTCTTGATCAGTCCCCACATCAGCTTGCAAAGGCCAAGGAGAAGGAGCCCTTGAAGGAATGCAAGTTTATTCAGGGTGATGCAGAGGATCTACCATTTAGTACTGATTATGCTGATAGATATATTTCTGCTGGAAGGTGCGTTTCTCAATTCTCATGTGTTTCATGATTCACTTAGTTGAAAAGGATCTTTGTTTTTGCCAAATTGGCAATTCCTTTTATTGAATTGTGGTTGCTGCAACTGGGTTGAAAGTTGTTTATGCCAGTCAACCTAATGGGTCATGTGCCCAATTTGGTGATAAGACTCTCAGTTTTTTATGTTTTAAGCTCCACCTGGAGCAAATTTTCAGGCCATATCTCCGTATCTAGAATTTAGATGAACGTGGCTTTTGTTTTTCGCACCTCGTCATCCGGCTATCATATTGATATGTTTTACTATATGTACACTGAAAATATGCCACGATTACATTAGTTTCGTTAGTTAACTGCTGAGAAAAGTGTGCATAAGGAGCCAGTTTTAGGTGCTTCTCTGTCTCGAGAAAAGCAAATTTTATTCTATAGTCAAGTATGGGATACACAATTTTCCTCATTATAATATATTTGTTTGACTCCTCAGTATTGAGTACTGGCCAGATCCGCAACGTGGTATCAAGGAAGCATACAGGGTCTTGAAACTAGGAGGAAAAGCATGCGTAATTGGCCCCGTGTACCCAACATTTTGGTTGGCTCGCTTCTTTGCAGATGTTTGGATGCTCTTCCCAAAAGAAGAAGAGTACATTGAATGGTTCCAGAAAGCTGGGTTTAAGGATGTTCAACTGAAGAGAATTGGACCGAAGTGGTATCGTGGTGTTCGCCGGCATGGGCTCATCATGGGATGTTCTGTAACAGGTGTTAAACCTGCATCTGGTGATTCTCCATTGCAGGTACAGGTTATTGAGTTATTCATGGCATAGTGTTTCTGATTTGAAGTAGTAGAATCTCTTACTGCAAGCATGTCTTTGAAGGCCTACTTTTGACACTGTGTTTAGTGTATGGGATTTTCATTGGTGGCTAAACATAACTCGGATGCTGAAATATCACACTCTTATACATATTCTCCGTTTTGTATTGACAGACTTGAAATTACTTGATAAAACCTGTCTGTGTAGGAAAACCTTAAGCAAAACAATTGAGTTCATAAACTCTAGTGATCAGTACTGATCTTCGTTCAAATAGACTTGGGCTTATTTATGATAGCCATAAGCTTGACTAGGAACAGCAAGGTTCTTGCAAATAAGAAACTCTTTTCTGATGTAGGAATATGCACAAGCGCAAAGGTGTCACCTTTGCCTTCCTTGATCCGTATCCTGAACCATACCATTAAGAGTTGGATTGTGGAATCTTCTGATCTACAATTTGAAAGAGAACTAATAAAAATTTGTCAAAAACGTTAATTTTGTTACTTTCGAGGAAAGAATTTGGTGCAGTGAGCAGGGTCAAATGCACTTTGAGTTCAGTTTCCACAGCATTTTGGTTTTCTTGGCCACCATAAAAACCTTAACCATCAAGCACATATTGATATTGTAGGCTTTGGATTAAGTTTTGGTGTGGTCTGGTTTGGTGATGATGGTAGATCTTTGCATCTAGCAAGAAAGTAGTTGCAAAGCAAGGGTATACACTTACCTTTTACTTGCACCCTTGAAAATGGATGCTTTTGCGATAATCGAGGCTTCATTTGAAGAACAAAACCTTGAAGGGGTCATATTGTCTCCAACTTTGCTTAATAAGTTACGCATATTTTGATGCATAATCCATACTTCTCAACAATTGCACAGTAATTTCCAGTCTTAGTTCATTGAATATGGAAATTTCGTGTTCTGATCTCTATGCAGCTTGGTCCAAAGGAAGAGGACGTCTCAAAGCCTGTGAATTCATTTGTCTTCCTTCTGCGCTTCATTCTGGGCGCCATGGCAGCTACTTACTACGTGTTGGTTCCTATCTATATGTGGCTCAAAGATCAAATTGTACCTAAAGGCAGGCCAATTTAGGACAGAAGGAGGCACAGCTTTCATAAATTTTCTAGTTTCCATACTTTGACGTGGTCCTCCTGGTTGTGTGGTAGGTGTGGGATGTTGATGTAGTTTTCTCAAACTTTGTCCAGTTAAATAAATTGCTTTTCATCTTACACCTAAGCTGACTGTAACTGCTAAATGCATTTTATTTATCCCGACAACAGCAGGCTCTCAAAATCGTTGTGTTGCTCCCCAAATTCAGGTAGCAGCACAAATTTTTATTATCTATCAGAGAAAATGAGAGATTCAGATCCACAATAAAGACGAGAGAGATCCTCACAATGCATGTGACATGATTGAAGAATCATTCTGGGTAGGCTTTTTCTTAGGTTCAAAAACATAAAATCGTGTACGCAGTGGGCATATGATATGGTTTGTGTTGAAATCAATTATACCCTCTCATGCTCACAGCTCACCCGTGATGAGACTCCATGTTCTATTTTGCGGCCTCATCACTAAACATGTAGACACAATGACTCCAGATGAGTGGATGAAAAACAAACAGGCACGAACCGCACCAACTGTTATTTCCGCAGCTATAATAGTGACTAAGAAATAATAGGTAAAAAAGTTGTTTGGTTTCCTTTGCCAGCCAAATTCTCTCACATACGACGAGAGCAGATAAAAGCGTAACAAAGCTTGAAACAGTTGGATACAAAGCTTTAGCTAGACATATGCGTCTTAATAGCTTCAACACATAGTGCAGATGTACCAACTCCATCACTTGATCAGCCCCAAAGGCTCAATTTCTTCCAATATCGAGACTAACATCACCAAAAGAAACCAAGCCCCCATGTCCAGATGCTGAACTTGATCTAAATCTGCCTACGGTTTGTCCTCGAGGTTTTGGAGGCACAGCACAGGAGATGAACTTGATCAAGGACTAAACTTTTCTTTAACAGGCGCTTCCTGATCATCACTTACAGAACGCCGTTTATCTCTTGGGCTAGGACTATGAATTGGACTTTGGTTTAGGCTGTGATCCCAGCAATGACCACCATAGCTGCTAGGACTTCGAGAAACACTCTTATTCCGACTTCTTCTGTTTCCATATCTATGAAATTTAGAATGTAAACTGAATAGTCATATTTTACAGAAATAACATAACTCTCAATTGAAAACATAATATGAAGATGCATATGAAAGCTGTCAAACTTGTATCAAGTTGAATTTTTCTTGGCATATTAGCAATACAACATCATTTGATGATAAAAATGTGGTCTGAAAAATGACAAGTCAATTAAAAGTAAGACATGTAAACGGATGATTGAATAAAAGATGAAACTATAACCTAGAAGGCAAACCAAGGTGATCTCCAGAATCATACCACGAAAATCTACAAAAAGAAAAATGAAAATGTGCTGCATTTTATGTACCAAGGAACCTATAAACTATAGGTGAAATAATAAAATCACCAACAAATTCACAGACTATCCAAAATTAATTTTCCGCACAATTAAATCGACAATCACAAAAGCAAAATACCAAAGACACCGACGTTTGGTAACGCAGTTCGACACACCTTGCCTACGTCTTCGGGGCCCTCACCCAGATTAATCACTTTCACGAAAATACGATAGAATTACCCAAGGCTTTACTGAGCCAACTCACTCAACCCTTGACACTATCACTCAACCTCACTTCTCGTGAAAGAATTTCACACCCAATAGTACGGTCATCTCGTACTAACCTCGTCAGAGGATTTGTCTAACGACTTTCACTCAAAACAATAATAAATAAAAATAGCTCAAGTATTTAACCAACTGAAAAATTAAACAACAATATACTTGAGATAAAAGAAAGACTTCCCTATGGTATTTATCTTCTCGAAATAACCCAGCTAAAATTCTCCACCATAGCTCACTCTTTCTTTACAGAAAATTAACTCACGTTGTTTCTTCAATTAATAGACAAAAAACTACTTCACCGAAGATGGTCTTCATTGTATCATCAAATCAAAACATGTGCAATGCTTTTCTCACAAAAAACAACTTAACCGTAGCTCTTAGACCAGTCACGTTATATAACTCATCTCCTGATATGTGCCGCAAGCTATATAATCGTTCATGGACACATAACCCAAGTCTCATCAATCTTTTGCACACAAACCGTAAGCAAGTGGACTTCTACTCTCAATCAA
>JANZLX010000004.1:12836295-12851736 GCA_025531955.1 Erythroxylum orinocense | reverse complement strand
CCTCTTCAGGCTATCTGTATCACTATCAGTGTTTTGAACTTGTTACAATAACAGAATAATGCTCAGTATTTTCGCACGGAAATTATTCGCAATAATTGCTAGACTTTTTGTAATAATCTCTATGTAATCTTCGTCTTCGACTTCTTATTTATAACTTCCGTCTCCAACTGCTTCTTGATAACTGTTTCTTGATTCTTTGAAGAAATGGTTATTTAGTTGAGTCTTATAACTAATTCAGACTGATGCTTTCGTCTGCTTTCGCTTCCGTCTGCTTTTACTTCCGTCTGCTTTTGCTTCTGTCTTCTGTCTGCTTTTGCTTCCGTCTACTTTTTGCTTCCGTCTACTTTTTGCTTATTTTGCTTCCGTTTGCTTTTTGCTTCCGTCTTCTTTTTACTTAGCTATCGTCTGTCTTCTTTTTGCTTAGCTATCGTCTGCTTTTTAGCTCTCTTCCGTCTTCTTTTTGCTTAGCTATCGTCTGTTTTTTAACTATCTTCCGCCTTCTTTTTACTAAACTTCCTTTCGTCTGCTTTTTATTTGTCATCAAAACTTATTAATCGTAAAGTCATTTTGACTTAACAAAATTCCTATCCCAACGAACAAAGATTGAAGATTATGTTAGATATGTATATTGGAGCCAGCATTAGTCGACTATCATCATGTCACAAGCCAACTAATAATATCGGATCTGTCAGTTCGTGCCAAGATAAGTCGACCAACACGTTGCAAGTCGACTAAAAACAACAGACCTATAACTTGGATAAATGGACTAGTCGACTATTCAAAGAGCGGAGATAAAACTCGCATGAAAAACGTTAGTGTTAGTCAACTGATACTTTGAAGACAAGTTGACTATAATGCACTAGTCGACTATTACACCTCGACTAGTCGACTATCAGGTGCAGCTGAACATAATTTGACGAAGTCAATTGATATCAAATGGTACAAAATCATTCTACAATGGCTATGAGCAATCTACAACGGATAGAAAAATTCTACAACGTTTAGAAAGCATCTGGAAGCCTGCAAAGAAATATTGGAACATCAAATGATCGTAGATAGTAGTCAAAAGTGAAGAAAAGTCACATAGTTCCAATCTATCATCAATTTGCTCTTAGCTTGTTCTAAATTGTATTAAGTTGTACCGAGCATTATCATTTCAATTTTCTATCATTGAGAATATTGTGAGTTAGTGATTAGTGAAAAATCACTTGGAAGGTAGGATTTGTGCCGGAAAACAGATCAGTTGTAACGTGTAGCTTGAGATGGAAGTCAAGTTGTATTGAAAAGTTCATACTGAACTAAAAAGTGTATAGTAAGGTGTTTTGTCAAAATCCTAAGTGGGAGCTTAGGTAAAGGACGTAGGTCTTAGTACCAAACCTCTATAAAAATAGTGTTTGTCTTTCTTCCCTACTCTTTTTACATTTAAATTTGTTTGATTGTATTGTGCGTATTAACTCTTTGTTTTTATATAACTTTACGAAAAAGTTTCAAAGATCTATTCAACCCCTCCTTCTAGATCATTTCATAATCGTCTAATGCTTCTCAGTTTTTTTTTATTAAAGATAAAGCAGGTTATTTATGAGCTGAGAAATCCTATGGTGACCGTTTTAGATGTCACCCAACCTCATATCCCTTAGGACAATCACAAGAAAACCGTCAATATTCAATCCAACTTACGTGTTAATAACGGTAACAACAAGTTGAGATTTTTTGAAAGTGTAGTTATAATTTGGTGTAGACTTAAAACAAGACCTTAAACTTTATCCATGTTTTCAGTATAGTTTTAACTGCACAAATAGTACTGGATTACAAGTGGAAATCTATAGGCTTTACATATGACCATCTAAGATTTTAGGGTAATTATAACACAATAAATATGTATATATATATATATACAACTCTATAAAATTAAGATTTCCTTTTTTCAATTGTAACCTCACAATTTGATAATACACACTTTAACATATTTTATTTATATATTAATTCAATAAAATTAAAGTACGTTACTAATAGTGTTATATAGAAAATGCATATATACATTTTGACAAGTCATGATGAAATATTAGGATACTTTTATTTAAAATAGTATTTTATCATAGTCACTATCTTCTAATGGCCTCAATTTTGTTAGCAGTAATTTCCATACTTGTAATAATTTTTTAAGTAGTACGGTAGTGTTTGTACCGATTGGCATACATGTCAATTAAATAAGTCTTTTGAGATGGTAATTCGTGATCTGCAATTGCTCCACATTGAACATGTCAATTTCTTTTTTAAAATTTTGATATTAAAAATAAAAAATCAAAGATATGGATATATCATTCCAGTCGAACCAAGCGTTAGCAACTGTTATCCACGACCGAGGGGATCAAGCTTCGTCTTCTTCGTAAATGAATGGTGGGGCCAATGTCATAATGGTCACAAATATTATATTAAATGTAGTTATTATCGTTGAGGATAACGGGCTTATGTGTTTAAAGCACATTTGGTGCAGAGAACTAGTGGAAAGAGTTTTTGATATACATCACGTCCTGATGAGACTTGTTTCACTTCCGAAAAAAGTGGAAGAAAGAAAAGACAAGGATGAACAGAATGGAATCAAACAAAGGGAAGGAACACAAAGAATCCAACAAAAGACAAGTCACAGATTTAGCAACCTTGATCTGTAAACCACTATTTCTGGGAAGACAAGTCATGCATGTGTGCATATTAATTTTGTAGCATTATTCAACTTCCGGGAAGCAGGTCATATTCTTTGTTATATATGTTCTTAAGCAATTTGAGAATTCCTATAAATAAATAAAGATATCCTAATCCTTGAGAATACGTTATACAAAGACAGGTAGAGGTTAGATGCTTTTCCTTTTCCACTTCTTTTGGCTATTTAATTGCAACTTTTCCTCTTTCAGTTAGCTTATGCAAAGACTACCACTTTAAATTAAGATTAAATTTGGAGCCAACAAAAAGTAGAATTTGTATGGAGGATAAGGGGAATCTCGAAAGAAGCAACAAGGTTAAGGCACGAGAAATTTTGCCTCTAAAAAAACCTTCCAACCTGCTGAGATCCCTCACCTTTTCATATGTAAAACGAGTCCCAGCCGATGTGCATCGCAGCATCGAGCTCAATTATAAGTTCCATTTGTATTGCCCATGGAAATACGGATACTACGTAGCAAAGCTTTGGGGGAAGCAAACGAATGTAAAGAACAAACAAGAAAAGTTAAAATCGTTATTATATTAAGGAGGTCTACCGTCTTTAGAAAGCAATTAAGAAAATACTTATACCAGTACATGATGATCAACACTTCTGTATACGGGCAGTAATTAATGTGGCCGATTAGCGATTAAGATAAATAGTACAGAGGGTTATCAAAAGGCTTGATTACCAAAACAGGGATTGAGAATCGAGATTATCAGCATGTATTAGTCCACAAGGAAAGGCTTATCCAAAGTAATAAATAGAAATAACTCACTTGGTCCGGTTCATTCACCAGCTTAGTCAAGCACTACAACGTAATAAACAGAAAGAAAATTTCACATTATACATTAGGGATTCAAGAGGAAAATTAAGAAAGAAGCACGACCCTTTTATTTGTGAAGACTGAAGACCATCGTCAAAAAGCATTCTGTTAAGTAGAGCTGAAATAATGAGAAGTAGGGTTCTTTCGTGAAGCCATCAACAGGTGAAACTACCACATGATCTGATCTTTTACCTTAAGGGCGGAAAGTTTAGATCATGCTGGCAGCTTCAACTGCTACTGGTGCACGATCCACTCGGGACTTATAATCCAGAGAGACGCAAAACTGAATTGGTTCCAGTGGTGGACAAGAGAGAAAGAAGAGCATACATATTTATAGCGGCTAAGGATACATTTGTGATAAGGTAATTTGTCACATAATTATTGTCATAAGAG
Organism: Erythroxylum orinocense; assembly: GCA_025531955.1. Taxonomy (NCBI): domain Eukaryota; kingdom Viridiplantae; phylum Streptophyta; class Magnoliopsida; order Malpighiales; family Erythroxylaceae; genus Erythroxylum; species Erythroxylum orinocense. The sequence continues at coordinate 12,847,822 of JANZLX010000004.1, read as the reverse complement.
ACAGGTAAAAAGCTTTTTCTAGAAAACAATACACTAAGAACAAATTGAAACAGCAGACGGGCCGTTGCATGCTGTGGTCCAAAGCAAAGACAAAAGATGAATATTATCACGACCACGCCACCACCATGCAGACAAAAATAGCGAGTTCTTCTAGATGTTAACCTTACACTTTTCTTTTTTATCAACTTTAACTCTGCCTTTCTCTTGGCGTTGTTTGTATGAACCTGAAAATGAGTGCTACTACAGCATAGCTTGGGGCCCATTTTGATGGATGCAAATGGAATAAGGAAATCCCATAACCTAGTTACCAGTCGATGCTCACGTGGCTCTTTTTGTCCATGCCATGTTTGGTTCTTTGCTCTCTACCTTACTTACATTCCCTTTTTAGGTGTCTTTGTTTCTTGTTGTGGCGTGGAGTGTTTGGTTTATCTGTAATATGAAAGTAGCAATGAGGTACATATGCCATTTGTCCGAAACTTGATTCTCTCGCATCTTAGGCTCACCTGCTGGCACTTATATATATAATTTAAGAGGAGTAATAAAGCTTTTTAGTAGAAATCTGCAACCATAGAACTGCCGCCGAGTTATGTAACTAATGATTTTTCTGTTGAAGATATGCCCATAAACTCTCCGGGCACACCAAAAATTACTCCCGTCAAATGGTAAAGTCACCATGGAACATATTTAGGGTCTAAGCGATAAATAACGCATTGAATTAATGTATTGGAATTCAATTTAAATTTTGTGAACGATTTTGTGCGCTTTTATGTAAATCTGAAATAACGACTGCCAATTGTCACCTTTCGGATAGAACAAGAACTTTACCCCTGTTTACTCCATTCCTTGATTCCTTTGGTTTGGTAGATGTGTGACATGTAACCAATAGATGCATGCAAACACATCACAAAGGAAAAAGGTGGATAAGCACATCAGTCTGAAGGAGAGTTCCGGAGTGTTGGAAAATGAAGCAATTAATTAATTTTGATATATTTACTTAGTTTATTTATTTTGTATGCATGTATCTCTACATTTAAGAACTTATAATTTTAGGAGTTAAGTTGAATTAAATAAATTTATCGTGTCTCATATATTATGAGCTGTCTCATATATTGTTGTATACCTATAAATATTTCGCATACTAGTGCATTTGAAACTAAGCCAAGAAGCTAAGAAATCAAAATAAAGTGAATTTACAAAGAGAGTTTGAGTGTTCTTTCTTGTCTACTTATTTCTTTATTTTCCTATAAAGTGGTATCAAGAGCATATTTGTTTGATAAATGTCTTAACTTCGTTGTGCAATTCCCAAACTTACAAAAGAGAATTATGATAATATTAGTGTATTCATATGAAGGCAATTATTGACTCTTAAGATGCATAGGAGATGGTAGGGCAATTAGATATGAAGAATCGGCAAATGAAGGAGCATTAAATCAAGCCCAAAGGAACATATTGCAAAGGAATCGTAAAATAGATCAACATGCTCTTAGCATTATCCATGAAATGTTCGAGAAAATGTCGAGCACAATAAAGGCAAAACAAGCTTGGGAGATTCTTCAAAATGTTCACAAAAGAGTTGACAAGGTGAAAAGGTTGTGTCTTCAAACTTTAAGAGGTGAATTTGAATCCCTAAATCCATTCATGATTATTATACAAGAGTCTTGACAATTATCAATTAAATAAGGACATATTGTGAAAAATTAGAAGATGCTCAAGTGGTGGAGAAAATTATTCACACTCTTGATTCAAAATTTGATCTTGTTGTTGTAGCTATTGAACAATCTCAATACTTGGAAGATATGATTGTTGATGAATCTCAAGGATCTTTACAAACTTATGAAGAAAGATTGAAAAAGAAGGCGTCTCTAGTTCAGGCACTTCAAGCCAAGGTTTCTTTGAAAGACAAAGAGCAAACGTCCTCTAGCTTACAAGAAAGAGGAAGATGTTGAGGTCAAGGCTATGAAAAAGATAGATATCATAGTGGTCATAATCGTAGTCATGGAAGAGGAAGAGGAAGAAATACATATCAATTTGAAAGTAAAGAATAAGCCAACAATCATAAAACTCAAGAGATGATGAAAGTTATGGCTTTAGGAGAGGAGGTAGAAGAAGGTATGACAAATCTAACATTCAATGTCATAATTGTCATAAATATGGTCATTATTCCTATGAATGTTGGAGCTTTACTAGTAACCAAGGAGAGGCTCATCTTGCAAAAACAAAAGAAGTAAATTAATTCTTGTTGTAAGTTAATAAAGGCGACGAAAATGAATTAAGGGCAACCATATGAGTAGAAACAAGGAGCTATTCATAGATCTTGATAAAAAGCAAAAGGAGAAATTGTTTTTGCCAATGAATCAAAAGTTTCCATCAAAGGCAAAAGTGATTTTTTTAACCTTACAAAAAATGGTAGCCATAGACTTATTTCATATGTTTACTATGTTCTCTCTTTAAAAAGAAACATTTTAAGCTTGGGACAATTGCTAGAGGATGGGTATGATATCCAATTAAAATATACTTATTTCACTTTGAAAGCTAAATCACATAATTTGATGACAAGGGTTTTTATGTTAAAGACTAGAATGTTCTTGCTCAATATTAAAGTTAACCATCCAAGGTACTTAAAGACGTGCCAAAGATTTCTCTTGACTTTGGCACATGAGATTTGGTCATCTAAATTTTGAAAGATTAAATTTATTTTCAAAAGAACTCATAGTGGATAGATTGCCTCTCATCACATAACTCAATCAATTATGTGAAGGATATCTCTTAAAAAGAAGCAAGTGATAAAGCGCTTTTCAAAGGAATCCACTTCAAGAGCCATCAAGCTACTTCAACTAGTTCAAGTTGATATCTACGCCCCAATTAAGCGATCCTCATATTGTAAAGCTAATTATTTCTTAATCTTTATTGATGATTTTTCACAACACTTAGGTTTATTTTTTGAAAGGGAAGGGTGACGCTTTTAGTGTCTTCCAAAGATTCAAATCCCAAATTGAAAACGAGATTGGATTTGCCATCAAAGCTTTGAAAACAGATAAAAGAGGAGAGTTCATTTCCATGAAGTTTACCAAATTTTATAAAGTTACTAGCATTTGTCATTTTCTCACAACTCCATACTCTCAACAACAAAATAGAGTTGTTGAATGTAAAAGTAGATTTATTCTCAACATGAAAAAAAGCATGCTCAAAAGCAAAAATATACCCAAGGAGAATTGAGCAGAAGCTGTCGTTTGCGCTATATATTTGTCTAACATATCCCCTAACAAAAGTGTTCGTAGGATAACACCTCAACAAGCTTAGAGTAGTAAGAAGTCTAATGTTTCGCATTTGCGAGTCTTTGGAAGTATTGCATGCATTCATGTTCTTAAAGAAATGAGAACAAAGTTAGATGAAACAATTGAAAAATAAGCCTTCATTGGATATAACTCAAATTCTAACTACTATAAGATATTTAATCCTACCAATGAAAATATTGTGAATAATAAAGATGTTGATTTTGATGAAAAAAAAAACTCGTGGAAGTGAGATGTCTCTCAAAATAAAGAAAATACTTCATTTCCTATACTAGAAAATTCAAACGATAAAGATATTGGTGTTACACCCCACTCCCTAAGAAATCAATCTTCTTCTAAGAGATCTTTATGAGTCCAAAGAGATGATAAAAAATCCAATACTATTTTGTCTCTTTGTCAATTATGAACCACTACACAATACAAGAAAATACATGGAGACTTGCAATGGATGAAGAAATCCAAATAATTCAAAGGAATAATGAGAGAACTTTCTACTCTTCTAAAGGGACAAAAGTCGATTAGTGTGAAAATGGATAAATAAGGTCAAAAGAAATGACAAGGAAAAATAGAAAGCTAAAAGGCAAGGCTTGTTGTTAAAAGCTATGGTCAATAATAAGGAGTTAATTATGATGAAGTGTTTACTCTTGTAGCTTGATTAGAGACAATTCATTTAATCATCTCCATGGTTGCATCAAAGAAGTGGAAGATTTATCAAATGGATATCAAGTCTATCTTTTTGAATGGATAGCTTGAGGAGGTGTGTATCTTACAACCATTAGGGCAAATGGAGAAGGGACTCCAAGATAAAGTGATAAAGTTGAAGACATTATACGGCTAAAATCAAGCTTCAAGAACTTGGTACAACTGTATTAACAAATATTTTCAAAGCATGGATCATCAAATGTCCACTAGAACACTCTTTATATCGAAGATGGTGAAAATGGAAATTTTCTTCTTGGATGCCTATATATTAATGATTTAATGTTTGACGAATTCAAAAAGCCGATTTATTAAAGAATTTGTAGTGATGGATATAAAACTCATGTCCTTTTATCTTGGTATTGAAGTAAATCAAGATGAAGAAACAATCCAATATCATGGGTATACTGCCTTTATTTGGAATTTGAAGAAACAACTCATTATGACTCTACGACTGCTTCTTGCATCACTCATGCAATGTGGTTGAAAAGATTGTTGAAGACCTACATGTGGCTCAAAATGAAACTACTACTATTTTCATGAACAACAAATTTGCCATCATATTGGAAAAAAAATCTTAATCTTTCATAATCAAAGTAAGCACATAAATACAAAATTTCATTTTATAAAAGAGCTCTGAAAATAAAGAGGATGATCTTTCTTTGGAAGTTTTACAAAACTATGCACGTAGTTCAAAGTCACAAAGAAGAATCAAATTTAGAGAGAAACGTTGAAAAATAAAGCAATTATGTTAGTGAAACAATTAATTAAACGTGATTCACTATAAGAAAAATACATGTCTCTACATTCAAGAATTTATAATTTCTAAGATTTAAGTTGAATTAAATGAATTCATCGTATCTCATATATTACGAGGTGTCTTGTACACCTATAATTACTTCATGATAACATTTGGCTTTAATAGAATAGGGAGCATGAACTACTATTAACCATTCGTTGCTAAATTAATCAATTGAATACAATTTCTCATTGTTTTGGTTGCAATAAACTACTCATCTTCCAGCAGTAAGATTCCACCCGGCATGCTGCAGACAGCAGACATTTCCGTATTCACGGGCTCCTTCCATGTTTTACACTTGAGAATTAAAAGGAATTCACGTCACATTATTGGAAGCTATAATTTGCACAGACGAAAGATTATTGTCAAATTAAATAAACAATAAAAACAGATGAAATTATAGCACAGTCATCTGCCTACTGCTTTGGCTTCGATTTTCTTTTTTTTCCTACTGTCAATACAGGAAGATTTCAAGCATTCTTTGCTTGCTGTGTGCGTTAACCACAATCAACAAAAGCTACTTGAGTGGTATAAGGATTAACTTTAGCCAGGCAGTTGCAGAACATAACGTCAATATTGGCCGTCTGATTTGAAGTTTCACCATATATAGCTGATCATGATTTCAATTGCTTTCTTTTTAACTTTAGCCAGGCAGTTGCAGAACATCATACTAGATCTGCCCTAATTCATTAGTAAACATTGTTTGGTCTTAAACATTAAACAGCAAACAGGGTTTGGCTGACAAGCATCATACAAATTCATCATTTATTTTGTTGTTTCCAAAAAGGAAAAATCATCACTGTTCCTTCACATAAAACTTATTACAATTCCGGATAATCGCGGCTTGTAGTTGAATATCCTCTTTCATCTCTACCTTTGAAAAGAAGGAACCCGGTGGGCAATGTCTTTTGGCTATGGTCTAATGATAAACGCCATAAAATAGGGACAACTGCAAATTATCTATCTTTGCGTGCTATATATATTACAACTTGTCAAATAACAATGTGTTGCTTTAAGATGAGTATATGCTTAACCTTGAAGGTAACCTGAAACTCCATAACAATGTGTTGCTTTAAGATGAGTACATGCTTAACCTTGAAGGTAAGCTGAAACTCCATAACAATGTGTTGCTTTAAGATGAGTATATGCTTTAACCTTGAAGGGTAACCTGAAACTCCAAAACAAACTTACCCAAAAAAAGATTTCTCGTACTTCCAATGCATTGTGCGACTGGATTCCGTTAGCTAAAAGGCACAAATCTTAACAGTTTTTACTTCTTTTAAAAACGTAGCAATTCGAGGATAACAAATCTAAGGAAATTCAGGCTGTAGAAGCGTGTATTAGGCGAGGAATCTACATTTGAAGTCAACATAGGTCTTGCTTTAGTTAGAACAGGAGTACAGAGGCATGGATCCTAATTTGACCTTATTTTGCCTTTGTCGTCAAGATAACAAATGCAAGGATGCAAAAGCAAAAAGCAAAAGCAGTATAAAAGCGAAAAGTTGGTAAACGCATGCCAGACATTACCGTAACTGAGGGATAGAGCAAGGAATATACTTACAGAGAGTAGCCCATATGTTGAGTCACTTTTATTTCATCTTTCGATGCAAAGGATCAATCTTTAGGGTACCCAAATAGGAAGAAGTGAGGCTGCTACAGCATGACCTAGCTAAAGTTAGCTATTTCTATGTGTTTCCGTCTAGCCAAAGCTAGATCACGCTGGCAGCTTCACTTTTTCCCTTGTGAACTTGTCCATCTGGGACGACGATTCACTCTCCGCAATCACTAACTTTTAGGACGATGAGAGAAAGAGGCAAGAGAATCCAGGTGCTAACAAAGAAGAACGCTATTGATTTAGTTACAGAAAAGAATATGAACGACAAAGAAATCATATTAGCTTTAATGATTCGGTGTTAAAAAGAAGGATATGGGAAGCAATTTTCAGCAAATATTTATTTCCAGTTGACAGAAACGTAGTTAAGAACGCATAAAGAATCGAAAAAAAGACAAATTTATGAACTGAACTATGAGGTGGGTGCAAATTTGTTCTCCAAACCAGAACGAAAAGAAAAGGCTTATATTGCGTGAAAGGCACAGGAGATGCAGACGGTGAGAAACCATATACATATATATATAAGCAAAATGATAGAAACCCTAAGAGGGTGAGAACTGAGAAGCAGGGTTGTACAGCTACAGAAAGAGAAGTAGAGACAGAAGAGGAATCAATCTTGTGGAACAGTGAATAAAAGAAGTATCATGCAACCAGCTAAGAGTTAAGAGATGCATAGAGTAGCTAGCTATAGACGTAGATGTGCCAATACATCACAAGGAAAGAGAGGGATTAGGGTCACAGATGGTAGAAATATAGGGCGGCATGGCAGGGACGGGTGGTCTGAGAACTCTGGTGCCCACGCCACAGTAGTGAGGTAGGCCTACCTAGTAGAGGATCCATAGGTATAATACCACTATACACAACCCTTGCAAATATCACTGTTCCTATCCTCAGGCCTGCAATTATTGGTTTGAAATGGTTTTAGTATTTCAATGAAACTGCTGTTTTGGCGTGGTTTATTTGCATATACATTATGCCTTACTATTAAGCTCACACCCTAGACCAACCTCTTTCTCAGTTGTCGGTGTCATTGTTGTATGTGATTAAATGCTTACTACTTTTCGTTCATGTAGAAAACAGAAAGAAACCCAACCACAACCCACTGCTCTGTTGCTCTCCTTTCTGATTTTTCTTTTTTGGCCATTTAACACCCTCTGTAGCTGCTAGGCCCTGTCAAAATCGTTAAAGAAGCTGTACGTCAGAGTTGATTCCGAGAGATGCAGGGTTTGCATGTATGGTATGCCCTCTAAGCTCCGTATTTCGACCTCTACCCACCTTCCCAACCCAGCAATTCCTGTACATCTAAATGCCAAAGATAGAACTTTGGTCAATAAATTTGTGTATCAGCTTAAACGAATGAGTCTATGAAATTATGTAGGTGCTGTTCAACTACACGCCGAATCAATAGAAGTATGGACGATTACTGTGGCAAACCAACCTGGCATAAGCTGAACTTCACCATATTGAGATTTGATTTGTTTAAAGTATTTTCAGTCCTTTTGTAATTCATGGAATCTAATGTTAATGTTTATGATTAGTTAATTATTTCTCAATCAGCATTCAAGTCCTCAATGATTTTAAATTTTATATAATTTAAAGTTAAGTAAATAATTTTAAGTGATAAAAATTAAAACCTTGATTTGTTTCATGATGATGATAAAATTATACCATATCAAGGATGTCAAAACATTATCTTACTTTTATTGCATTATTTCTCTAATCAGTATTGGTGTAGCTGAAACTTTGAAAGAGTTTAAATACCTATTATGATTGGATGTAAACTACAACAAAAGCCACTTTGTAGCGTTCGCTAGTGCTGATCATCTGGCGGATAATATTGCTGACTTAATAGGTATGAAAAGGAAGAATCTTCCTATGATGTATTTGGTGCTACCCTTTCCTAACTAGATGATTGTATTTTAAGGATTATGCTCCTCTATCAAAAAAATACATAAAATATTAGGAGCTTGAGCCAACAAGAATCTTTCTTTTGGAGATAAGTTACAGCTAATCAAAGCAGTAGTAAATGCAATGCATATATATTGGACCTCCCATATTTTCCTATCCAAGGGACTCATTAAAGTTATAGAAAAAAGTATGACAGAAGTTCCTTTAGGGTAATCATGGTAGCGGAGGCAAAGCAAAATTGAGATGTGTATGCCTCGTAATGAGGGGGGATTGGGAGTTATGTCGCAAAAAATTAGTAACAAAATGGTAATGGGAAAGAGGTTGTTGCGACTATTAGAGGTCAAGGAGACACTGTGGATAAAATGGATGCATTCCTGTATTCTTAAAGGAAAGTGTTTATGGGTTGTGGCTAACAAAGCTACCCATTCCTAATTTGTTACACAAATGTTGAATTGAAGACACTCTTTCTTGTCAGATATAGCATACAAGGTTGGGGATGGTGATAAAGCTTCCCTATGGTTTGATAACTGAAATGGCCAATGACCTCTAATTAATAACGTGATAGTTGTTCAAGTAACGGGTAATATTACTAGAGTAGCTAAGTAGGAATATGGAACAATGGAGGGCAATAGAGTGGATTTTCACGAGACTACAAGAATTAAGATATTTAGTGACAACTTTATATGACTAACTATTATTTTGTGACAGGTATGAGGTTTTTTATAACAAAACAATTGATTGGCATTATTTTTTGGATTAACTATAATGATTTATTTTTTTGTCACTAATACAATTATAATTGTAACAATTTAGTGTCTTTCATAATTAAATTAATACTATTAATATATTAATAGTGTTAAATTTTCCATTATTACTAAGTTTTGTCACTAAAAATATATGCACTTTGGCGCCAAAGTAATTTTGGCATGAATGAATTGTAGTTGTGACAAAACATACGTTGGTCGTTAATATTTTCTATTTGTTGTGACAAAACATAGTTTGGTCGCTAATATTTTTCTCTTGTTGTGATGAAACAGTTTATCGTCACATGATATTTTACTTTTTGTGACGAAAATTTTATCAATGAAAATTCAATTAGTTAATGTGTACTTAATATTGCAACAAAAGTATAACTATCACTATGGTCACTACTATTCGTAATTTTTGTGATAAAAAATTTTGTTGCCACTTGATTATCAACTTTTTGTTAGAAAGGTTACTGTCAATATAAACATAACAAATTAATGATAACTATTTCTTGTTATAATAACACATTAAAATTAACCACTCTAATGATTAATTTTGTCATTATTGTACAAATTTTAGTGACTAAAAACACAATTTTTCTTTAATATTATTATTTGCAAACAAATTTAAATGTTTTCTTATAAAATATTCAAACTACATGTATCGATAATTCAAAAGTAATATTTTACATATCAATAGATATTTGATAAGCACAACTTTGAAATTTTATCGAAATAAAAAATATTTAAATTTAATGAAAATCTTGTTCCAAAATATTTAGCAAAACTCTTAACCTGTTCAAAATTTAAAAACAAAGTTATTGTCAATGCTCAATCATTATCATCGTCGCCTGCCTCATCTCCACTTACCGAATTTGTCTCATCATCATTCCTAAAAGTATTTACATCATAATCAGTTTCGTCATCTTCTCCAGCACGTATAGTATCAATGTTTAACGAATTTCCTTCAATAGTTGCAGCATCTAAATCATATCTATCCAAAGATATCATATCAGCATCATCCGCTAAACTAGATTCATGAAGTGTAAGGCCAAAAGTTTCATTTTCTTAGCATGGCTCATCACCTATATCATCATCAGGAAGATCATACAAATCACGAGACTTTGTCTTGACAACAACCTGCCAATTGAGCTCCTTAATATCTCTTACATAGTAAACTTGTTCAGCTTGAGAAGCTAAAACATATGGTTCATCAGTTTTCGATAAAAAGCCTTAAATAAAACGATACTATTTCCCCATGATAATTTAATTGTATAATATCTATCAAAACACTAAAATAATCCAAATGTCGATATTTATGTCACCTTTTTAAAAAAAATCCACTATTTTGTGATTTCAATTGCAAATCTCTGTGCTTTGTGTTAAATCTCCAACTGTTGATGAGGAAGCTTTTATACCAATAAACTCGCTTGTTTGGCCCATAAGCTAAATGCAATAATTGATCGCTAACCATTTCACTTTCTTTTTTTTATATAGAAAGGAGAAGTACAAACATATTAAGCTACTAGGCGAGGAAAAGAAACCCCAGATATATCCTCCAAAAGGATAGTGAAGCAACCTACAGGTGGGTTGTGATACCAATAGATGCCAATGTCGAGAGATTTGGCATAGTTAGCTAGCCAATCCGTAACTTTATTCGCTTAACGATAAATGTGTCTAGTTTTCACAATCCATTGGTGGTGCAATAAGTGATGGATCCCCAAAAGTAACGCGTTATAAGGCACTGAGGATGTGGAAGATGATGATAATAAATTGATGACGGCCAAGGAATTAATGTCCAGTTCCACCCTCTAGTAACCCAGACTCCAAGCAAGTGATAAACCAGAGAACAACTCCAGGCAGTTTCATTTTCTTTATCGTGCAATTCAGTGACCTGTCATGAGTAATGAACATTAAATATTTATATTATATAAATTATAATTTATTAAAAGCTATAAGTAAAAATATATTTATAATACTTAAATATTTCTTTAACCACTGATGGAATTATTTTTTATATCTTCTTTCTACATTTCTAAGATCCTCCTTCTTGAGTTTTTCTTTATGCATGTTTCACATTAAAAATAAGTAAAATATTAGTAGTTACTTAAAGAATATAAAAACCATAAAACAAATTACATAAAATGACTAATTTTAAAAGTTAAGAGAACGTACTCCACAAACTCTGATTTCTTCACAATTTTCTAGCACATACATTCAAGCTTTAACCTATTTAGCTAAGCTCAGCTTATCATTTTTTTTTCTGGACAAAGGTGTAACACCCCCATACCCCCTAAGAGGATAAACAGTTGCTACAAAAAACATACCTAAATCATACCAAAGCATTCAATATCTTTCCAGAAACTCAAGCAAATCATTCCATCGGATGTTAAACTATAAATAGAACATATCAAACATATTGTACTTATCACATATACATGCCTTAACTCCAATATAAGGCATGTATATG
>JANZLX010000004.1:12771283-12800097 GCA_025531955.1 Erythroxylum orinocense | reverse complement strand
CACTATATTCACTCCTATCCGTTCCCCATTTCTCATATTTCTTAACATAAGAAATTAAAAATCCTCAATTTATTCCACCCAAATAGACAAATTATCAAACTAAAACCTTAAAATAATTTAAACATGCTTAAAAAGGAATCGGGGCCCAACACGCCACTATTAGATCCATATGCTCTTGGGCTTAAGTGATGAAGCATTAAAATAGCCCAAGTCTTCGTGTCTTTAAGCTCCAAGTGTATTCGGTCCAAGGATTTGAGTTAAATGGATTAGTTTGGGCTTAATTCCATTAAACTCTCCTCTAATAGGCTTGGAGCTCGCCATCCTCTCAAGATAAAAGCCCACATGCGTACAAAGAGCCTTTTTAAATCTCTTGGTCCTAGCTTTGGTCATGGTCCCTTCTGGCATGGCTAGCTCTCTGTCTGGCCTTGCTCGATTGTCCATGATCCTGCTTACATCAGTCCCTCCCTCCTCAAGAAGATTCGTCCTCGAATCTGAATCCATATCAAAAGGAGAAAGATCAACAACATTAAAAGTATCAGACACATTATACTCACCTAGAAGATCAATTTTATAGGCATTGTGTTGGGGCCTCGCCCTTGCGAGTCACGTGCCGACGTCCTATATGACATCTAGGTGTGCATCCTATAAGGTTGGTGAGCCCTCACCAGGTCGAACCTAAAAAACAAACTCATCTCACTTACTTCTGAACAGATTTTGGGGTAGTTCATAAAGGAATTTCAATAAGACTTCTTCACAACATTTGTTCCTCATTGCATTAAGTTTCTAACGACACCAAAAATGCTCAATTTGGTTCAAAAACAAAGAATTATTGGCTAAAACACTTTCGGGAAAAAATCTAAACCAAGACTAAAACTACATCCGAATTTAATCTAGAAATTGAAAGTCTTAGAGCCTAAATTGAAAATTGATTCCTTCATATAAGTTGTAGTTCTATGTCTCCAGCTTGATTAGGAATAAGAATCAACTCAATTGGACTTTACAAATAAAGTTATCGCCAAAATACTGAAGAATGTTCTGAAAAATATCTAACTTATACTCGTTTATCCGATCCTCTCACTTTGATTTAATATATATTTTTCAAATTAATACCAAAAGCTGTAAATTTATAAAGAGAGGTAGAGAAATGTCTTAGGAAACTAACACTTCAAAAATAGAGTCAATCAAAGGTCAAATGAAAAAGTTATGGCCAAACGAGTGGAGAGAGGTCGGAATTGATGAGAAAATCAAAAATCAGCCGCGTCACAGGTGCGACGCGGTAGGCAATCGCCCAGCGCACTTGCTCGTGGTCCCGAGCATCTCTCGAGCGAGAGCGCGTCCGCGCACGCTATCCCTCGTGAGGACCAGTTGGCCGCAAAATTTTCAACCCGACCCCCTAACTTCAAACATTTATAACTTCTTACTCACAATTCCAAAATTTGCAAATTTGGTATCAATGGAAAGTTAAAAGGAAGCTATACAACTTCCATGAAGAACTTAGAAACCAATTCAGCCTCTAAAGGAGTCAAATTTCATTTCAAGTTGGCTGTCTAAAAATGCCATCCTAAACAGTGCCAGAACTTCGAAAAATCATATCTTTTGATCTAGAACTCCAAATTTTACACGGTTGGTATCAATGGAAAGCTAACAAAAAGTTATACAATTTTCATGAGAACTTACAAACAAATTCGGTCACCAAAAGGGTCAAACGTCCACGACAAAGTAGTTGTATGACAACCTCATTCCAAACATCATCAGAACTTCCAAACATCATAACTTTCTACTTAATTGTCTAAACATGTCATACTTTATATCAATGAAAATATCTAAAGACAATATCCAACTTTCATGAAGACCCTAAAGACAAATTCCCCCTCTATGAGGGTCAAAATTCCAATCAAAATTTCTGTCCTGTAATTTCTTTCCTAGACAACATTCAAACTTCAAAATTTCACATCTTCCAATTCCCACATCCAAAAATGACATGTTATACCTCATTGGAAAGCTATGAAATTCCTCTACATCTTTCAAGAAAACTACTTAATCCAATTCAATCCATCTGAGTCCAAAATTTGCCTCAAACCAAAACACACAAAAACTACCCTTATGGAAAGTTGCTAAAAACCTACAATGTGACTTTTGAAACAAGCATAGGCAAACACAAATGAAAACTAAATATCTTTCATTAACATCATAATATGAGTTTTTACAAAGCTTTAGTGGGCATTTTTAGCCCCAATACAACAAAATCTCAAAATTTCAAAATACAAAGAAGCTACATGAACAGTGATTTTTGCTCCAAAAATGCAACTAAAGCTTTGTTTACAAAAGATAGCTTCAAATTCAAAAAGCCAACGGGAGTGATGCCTTGACCTCGGTTCGGTCACTCATTTTCTTACTCATCGCCTATGGAGGGGAAGGAAAAAGGGAGGGTGAGCTTGACGGCTCGTGGGTAACACATTTGTAACCAAGAACAAGCCAAAAATCCTTGATCATTTATTTCCAAAGCAAACTTTATATTAACAAAAATCATGCCACATATGTTTTCCAAAATTTACAATTTATCAAGCAATTCACAAAACCAATATAACGAATACATCAAAATCAAATGATTACAAATCATAATCACATAAGCACATCGGAAATGATTCGGGTGGATCCAAAACAAAACGTACTACACATTCCCTCGTAGCGGTCATGTATAGTCATGAACTTAGGGGAGTCCGTGAGGATCTCCATGCCACTAGCGGGCAGGCGGGAAAAGCCTGTAGACAAGTTCACTTGACTCACTTAAGGGACCACTACAAACCCATATAAGCATACATTTCACATTCTTCATACACATAGGCCAAAATGGCACTTTCCGAAAGAAACTTTTATAACATAACTTTCTTTCAAAGATCACTTTCACATTCTTTTACACTTATCAACACAATGTAAAAACATTCTCACAATTCATTCACAAGCAAAAGACATATGGTATAATTTCAAACCATCCTAAAAAAGTAATAAATGCACAATTTCAAAGTTGTTGGAAAGCATTTAATTTCATTTATTGACATTAATGGCACTAGCTCATTTTCTCAATTATAAAGATGTTACCCACCTTAAAATCTTTTGCTTTAGGCTTGCTCAAGATGTCTTTCCTCTATCTCCTCTTGCCTCCCTTGTTCTTCTTCAAAATCACAAAAACTCCAAATCAAAAAAAGAGTTTAAAAATTTGAAGACCTAAGGAAACAAAACACGAAATTTATCCTAGAACCATCTTACCTATTCTTTTCCTAAGCCATTTGAACCAAAAACCCCTTAAAAAATCCAAAGGGATTTTAAACAACTCACTTTAAAAAGCCACCCATGATTTTTGATTCTTGTCTCTAATGGAAGATTAAATCTTCCTCTTTCTTTTTCCTTCTTGAAAAACTTTTAAAATCACTCTTCCCAAGCAAAGAAAAGTGAAACCCTAAATTCTTCTTCTCTTCTTTTTCTCCACCGAAACACACTCTCCTTTCTTTTTTTTGAAATTTTCGTTAACTTCATTCAAAACAAGACAAGACCATGCTTTTGTTCTTTCTTTCTTTTTTAATGAAGCTAAAAAGACCCATTTACCCCTCCATGTAAGCCTTATTCCTTTAAACCTTAAGTGATCTCCCCAAAATGTCCTTATACAATCTTATTTCTTCATTTAGTAACTTCTAATTTCATTAATCTAAACAATAAAATCCTCCAACCATTTGACATTCTAATTAAACTCTAACCAAAAACAATTAATAAATCAAAACCTCAAAAATACATTGAAAACATGCTTATTCAATAAGAAAAGAAATCGGGGGCCAACACAATCTATTATAGATAAAGTTTGTGAAATTTTGGTTAGCTAAGTTGTAATAAACCAGGCTTGTATAATTTTTGGATAACTTCTCTAATGGCTTCCATATTGACTAGTAATATCATTTACGGTGGAGGAGTAATAGGATTGTGGTTTATTGCTGTAATGTTACCCCACTGTGGCCTGTTAACTTCAGCTTATGCAACAAATCTTTGCCTACCAAAAATTTGGACTGTTACTACATATCGGTCATTCTCAAGATTAACATGAGGAGGCACCATAAGAACATCTTCTCTTTTATGACGAGGGACGGAAGTATCTAGAAGGAAATTGCAGTCTCCAACTTCCATTGTATTAGATTCCCCCCACCTCACCCTTAGTCCTTTTGAGATTTGTTTTGTTAAAGTAGGAGAATTCTGTCTTGCAAACTATATTAAAACAAGAGATAATTTTTCAACCTTCTTTGTCAATATCTTGATCACATTAGTGGTTGAGATCACATTAGACTTCAATTCTTAAATTTTTTTTGTGCAACATCATTCCATTGCAACAATTTTGAATTCTTGCCAACAAAAAAGTTAGCTAAAGGCAAGGTTGCCTTCTTAAGATACTCTATTATCTAAGATACAAAACCTTTATTCCTAGATCTATTCTTCCAAGGATGGGGGCAAAATGAATTATTTTCCATTCCATGCTCGCAACATCATAATCCCACCAAGCATACTAAATTGTTTGGTGTTAATATAGATTCAGGCGCGTTAGGGATTATCCTAGAATCTGAACCTAACTTCTATTAATGATATAAGTAGGGTTCGAAAGACTTAGAAAATGGAATTATAAGCTACCAAAATGCTTAATTGTAATGAAATAAAGTATAAAGTGAAGAAAACAATTCATTGTTATAAAACAAATTTTGAATTTGCAATATAAAGAAAGTTGAAAAATGATAAAAGTGTATTTGAAACAGGTTAATAGTTTTCTCTAGAAATTGATTTTTATTGTATAATAGAAATTGTTTGGCAATTGTATGTTCCACTATTATCTAGGTACTAATGAATTTATAATCCTCAAATTTTTGTTATAATTGCTCACTTTTCTACGTTTTTGCTAACATGTCATTATTTCCCTAACTTCTATATTCACGACTTCTTTAATTGCTTAACTTCCATATTTTGGACTTCTATCTCTTCCAACCAACTAAGTCATGTTCTTGTTAACTACCCTCATGCACTATTATTTTTAAAGCACATATCAACTATGTATTAACTATCTGGACTTCTTGAATCTTAGAGTTCTCAGCTGATTCTTATGTTGATAAATTCTCTAGTCAATAATTTTTAAGATTTCTAATATTTGGGTTTGCACTTTTGGATCAAATAAGCTAAATTATTTTTATGCTATGAACACGTATATATAATGGCAGTCTCCTAATACACATCATAAGTAGGCCTGTAAGGTGCGATTCAATGCCTCTTATTAGCCATCTATTTGTGGGTTGATAACAGAGGAGAACTGCAAACTAGCTCTTGGTAATTTAGAGAACTTTGGCCCAATTGATGCCGAGGAAACTGGCTCTTCTTAAATAAAAGGCCTCCCATTTAATGATGCCAATAATTCACTATCATTATCATAACAAAACACTTATTTTTCATACATAAATGGCACCTGATGTTCAAAGTTTAAAGGTGAAGATAAACATCAATTATGGATGTCGATTTGCATCAAAACAAGCCAAATCCACTGCACTAGAATATGTCCTCTTCTTTAAGGACTTGAAAGGCAGCTTACATAGCAGTGCCACGTGCGTTTACGTGCCAGAAATTTCACTTGAGAATCGTTGACAAGGAAAGCTTAAGAGCAGATAAAAATATTGTAGTGTTTTCTTCTTCTGTTGTGAGTAAATAACAAACGAATACTTGTTCACTAGAATCCCGTTGTTTAACCTACTAATCATTTTTCAGTCCACTTAATAGCCTGTTTGTTTCAAAGAATGGAATAGATAAGAGATTAGATAACAGTACCTAAGCGAAGAAAAGATGGAGAGGGAAACACACAGCTAGCAGCCGTACATTAAAGAACCCAACCTAACACACGATACTGGAAAACCCACCTAGAGAACCCAACCTAACCCACAGGACAGAGACAACCGAAGTGGAAGACGTTGAAAAGGGAAACGCAGAAGGATAAAGTTGTCTTTGAAAAGAATGAGGGTTCATAAAATAGATAAAGATACATAGTATACAGTTTTATCTCTTCTTTGAAATTTAAGAATACAAATTCTACATGCTTACCAAACATAGGTTTAACAATATGTTAAGAATAGGAAGAGAATAAAATAGCTATTCCCTTGTACCAAACATCCCATAAATGTTACCATTTTCGCACGTCAGGGTTTGATAGTCACTCTCGTATGTTTAAATTATGGGCTCAAGATGTCGAACGTGACAAAGCAATACCAACTTTGAGCAAAGAGTGATGACTAAACTTTAGTAAATGTGTAACAAGCCCCAACCAAGAGACTCCGTTCTGTACTTCGAATACATGTACGGACAGATAGAGAGCATAGGTTGAACGATTGCACTATGCAAAACAACAATTTAGGCCAAACTGAATAGTGTTTGACTAATTAAGGGTCCCTAATCCACCGTAGGCAGATGATTTCACACAAGCCCCTGTTCTTGGCATGCTCTATATACAAGTTTGTTATACACTGTTAGCAAGCTTACTCTATGTACATGGAGCGAAAACCAATTGATGACCTCGTGTCAAACTAAAAACTCTCTTCACCAATCACCCAAAATACAAGCCTAGGTCTTCAACTTTTGCCTTGGCAAACCCAAGCCCCTGACTACCCAAGCTCCTATGGTATAGTCTTACAGTGCTCGTCTCCTGTTTATGCCTGTCAAGTATTCAACAACCAAGCACAAGATATTTAGTCCTCTCCTGTTCTTTTGCTTCTCCTGGTTCAACCGCTCGCCAGCGCTGTTGTCTTGTTTTCCTCAATGTGTCATGAACTTATAATTCATACTTTAGCTGCCCAGGACAAACTGAGATAACCCATGACGGATTTTCACAAAACACCCAAAAAAAGCTATCTTCCCCATGTTCACCCATGATTAAACGAAGCCTTCAGACTCTCTTCTGGTAGTGTCCAAGAGAGCAGGTGTCCACCAGAATCCCCAGTTAGGAACTGCTTCATGTCACTGCTGAGATAAAGTGCAGTAACGGGATGCTTATGAGACTTCAATATCTTGTGCAGAACTAACCTGTACTCTGGTACCTTGTCACCTAAATTCAGCACCCCTGACAAGTTACAGGTCGATTTACTCAAAGCACCCTCTTGAGACAAATGAACCATTTGCCACACCTTTACAGCCCCACTCTGGTGACCTGTTACATACCAGTTTGTATCCAGCCAGTCTGAAAAAGTACAACTTGTCACTGAAAGAATGGAATCAGATGGCAATTGGGATGTGTTAATCAATGCAAGGCATTCCCCATTGATGCTCCAAATAGCAAGCAGAATTCCAGCAGCTGTCACAATCTCCCCTGTCAAATCATTCACATAAATTGCTGAAACTGGTGCTGGGAATTCCGGTAGCTGCCTAATGAATGACAAGGAACTAAGGTCCCACACAATCACTGTGCAGTCATCAGACCCACTCACAAGCAGCATGTATGGCTGGCTAACATGAAGACATGTGATTTTGGCAGTGTGCCCACAAAGTGCCTTCTCCAACTGCAGGCGTCGTGAGACACGCGGCTTGTCATTGCTGATTCTCCAAACACAAAGTAAGCCATCATCGGCTCCTGTCACTAAGATTTGACCATCATGGCTAACACCAGTGCACTGAATCTGGTTCCCATCATGAAGATTTTCATGCGTAGAGAGAAGTCTGTCTTGATCATAGCTCATGAATCTTAAACTACGATCCGGGAAACCCCATGCCACATATTTGGTGTATGTTCGAGGCTTAAGTAAACTGTTTGTCCCTACCACAAAAATTTTTTCGTTGAGGGTTACAATTTGCATTATTGCAGACAAGCTCTTGCGTAGTTCATGTGGAACAAGATGGGAGGAGAACTTAAGTGGATGAGGAGGAAGCCTTCGGTCAGATCGCCTTTTGACATGAGGTTTGAGAAATAGCTGCTTAGGTGTTTGCCCAAAGTGATTGATTTGTGCTAAGATAGAGGCTTTCATTGCTGGATCTGTAACTGAGTCTATATCCACACTCCCCTCGTACGTGTAGTGATAGAAAACATTCACAGCTTCTTCAGCCACCTGTCCATTATGCAAGGAACATTGAATATAACTAGAATAAATAACAATGGATTTAGAAATATAAGATTTACCATCAAAAGGATAACATTAGCAAAATACTCATAGGACTTGGATATTGAGATTCATAATGAAGATAAAGTGATAGCTTTCCTATTTAAAGGATGAAGCAACTACCAAGAGAGGGATAGATACATAGAAAGAGAGAGAGAGAAAGAGAGAGAGACAGAGAGAGAGAGAGAGAGAGAGAGAGAGAGAGAGTATGAGATATTCATTTTGTTACACACAAGGTAAATAATCCAAACTAACCTTCCCTCTTTGTTTATATCCGAAAATGAGATCTATCCAGTGATGAAGATTTTCTGAAACATAATCTGACTCCAATGCTTCCCTATGCTTCCGGATGAATTCTCTAGCACTGCCTCTAGCCCATGGAGGTAAGATGACATCACCAACCTGCAAAAAGATTTCCCATGGAGTGTTAACAAGAAAAAATTTTGAAGGGACAGTTACTTTGCAAGGGAACAAAAAATTCTAATGCCTTGCTCACCATTGAATAAAGAAATGAAAGCAATGGAAAGAAGATTCAACAATTTCCAGTCGAACCTACCTTCTCTCCCGATTGTTTCTCTCCCAAGTCAAGATTGAACTTATTATCCAAGAACTCTGGCATGTAGAAGAATTCTGGAATCAACTCCTTCACATCAGACGTATTGCCTTTCCCCGCTGCACTTAACCACGTATCTCTAACACTATTGAAAAGACGGTCAGCATGATCAAATTGACCACCCTGCAGCTTCAGATTCTCTGAACTAAATGGTGGAAGGCGTATAAGATAGAACAGAACAATCCCCGCACTAGAATAATGAGAACCATAATGAAACTTGGGCACCTCAGGATCATCCCAACTCTCATACCTGTGTAGAAAGAAAAAAAAAATGTAAAGGAAACAATAAATTAATAATCAGTAACTAACTCTGTCATATGCATCTCAGCATACCTTTTCCTAAATTCATCTTCCCCTTCAGGTGTCTGACAACCCATTGGTTTTTCAAGCTTACGAAAAGTTTTAGGATTGGTCAAATCAAGATTTTCACTCTCATAATCTGAAAGAACCCATGGAAATACTGGATATTGGGTGAGATCACTGTAGCCACGACCAGCCAAGGTATTGAGGTGCATTAGGTATTGAAAGTTACTAATTTCTCCATTTTGCCACCTTTTTGAAAAGGATTTAGCCATGATCTTAAATAAACGACCACCTTCACCACTCTCTTGTTTTGTTGAACCAGAAATTGTAGGGTCCAACCTTAAGCAAGGAAGAAATTCATAAAATAAGAACATTAGGTTCCAATATTCAAGATAAGGAAGAAGCAACCCCAACATTGAAGGAAACAGTATAGCATGAGCAAGACAAGAGTGTATGAAGTAAAAGAACAATATGAGGACAGAGAAACTGGATTTCATTTCTTTGGAAAGAAATTAGGGAGATTCTAGCAGGTTGACTGCATAAGGAAAATGCATGTAAAAATTACCTCAACAGAATCACATCCAAGTCATATAGAGCAATATGTAAACAATGGAGCAAAGTTGAACATATCATAAACATACAAACAAAGGGATAGAACCAGAGGCAGGCAGAAATCAGCACAATATTCCAAGTGATATAGAGCAATATGTACACAATGGAGCAAAGTTTAACATGTCATGAACAAACAAACAAGGGGACAGAAGAGGAGGCAGCAGAAATCATACATGCTATTCCTTGGAAGATTCATGGAAACAAGATTTTTGAATACTTCTTCTCTTTCCTTTTTGTGAAATACCAGGAGATCATTACATCCATCCATGCTAAATATCTCAATAGCAACAGGACGAAGCTGGTAGTCACGTTTCAAAATTTCATGAACACTGTTGAGTTTCCACATTTGCCAAGGATGAGGTAAATTACCACTAGTACACACTTTTTCCTTGCCCCATGCACCACCATTGTAAGCCCATGCCCTTCCTCCAACATATGTCTTTACTGTTGTGCCCCAAGAAGAAGTTGACTTGGACTGGAAATCGATACTGTTAGTAACATCCTTCTTTACACCCAAAGCCTGATCGATAACAGATAGTTCATCTTCGCATTCCTTTTCACAAATGCACTCAAAATCATCAATGTAAAAATTCTCAATTACATATAAAGAAAGTTCCCCTATCAGAAATACACCATCATGCTTGTCCAGACCTACAACTCGTTCACAGTTATATTTAAAGCGGATCTTTTCAAGGGGTTCTAGATATGGCCTTATGAGATATTCACCATTATCATTAAGTTCTTTCTCTGACTTATCATCCGTGGCTTTGGCTTCATCAACTTTATTAGAAGATGATTGCCTTGGAGATCCTATTTCAGACTTCTCTCTTATGCTTTCTGACAATGGAGCAGAGACTGTACTGGATTTGCCCCCAAACTCAAGTGCTGAGTGAAGACTAGCATCATTCATACTGCTAGCTCTATCATCAGTCCACCCACTCCTAACAGAATCTATACGTTTGCCATCATCAGCTTCTTTGAAAAAGTCCCCATACATCTCACTTTCAACCCCATTCAGACTGGCACCATCGGTGAAAAGCTGGAAAAAAACCTCCGAGTCAGTATCAGAAGCATCAGGCCCATCTTCAGGTTTTCCTTTAGACAGCTCAAGTTCTCCAGGTTCAAATTGCCCATCCAAAACATTTAAAACAGTATCGATCTTCAATTTGCATCGTGCAAGCTTTTTGCGCATTCTATATGGACCTTCAATGGGACAAAGCTGCCATTTAGGATCCTCAGTCATAGAGGACTTGTGCATTGGGAATATGCCCCGCTCATGGATAAGTTGCTGAAGAAGGGTTTGCCACTCACTTTCAGCATGTAAAACCCATCCATACTTATCTTGCCGAACAACTCTCAACTCAGTAGACATTGTATCACGAACCATTTCCAAAGCATATCTCCGTTCATTCAATTGCTCCCAGTGTCTTACATCCAACTTTGAAATATCTCGTAATCTTCTACTCATTTCTCTCTTACGACGTCCCTCAAGACCTTTGATTCTTACTCCTGGAAATTTTGCTGACCCAGTAATATATTGAACCCACATAATGGCTGCACACTGCTCCAATACTTTGTTGACTACCTGCTCAGAACCCTGAAACCACTCAAAGAAAGCAGATAGACTTCCAGTTAATAACCTGTCAAAACCACCATGTAATACATCCAGATGCTGTCCTTGATGTGGTTTAGAAACAAGTAAGTCCTCTAGCGCAGATCTGCGGTGCACCAGAAGAAACTTGATAATGTCAACTGCCATGTTCTGTACATTTCGCCTATGATCACGGAGAAGAGATAGTAGATTTACACAAAGACAGCAATTTAGATCAGTGTCCAGATTAATGGGGCAGAAAATAATTCTCCTATGAGCAACTAGTAACTGCAAAACTGTGCCAATGTCAATTCCTGAATCTTCTTGCACACTGCTCGAGGGCAATCTCTTCTTTGGTTCAAGGAGTAAACCTAAGTTTGAAAGGAGCTCATCTTCGCCAATGTGAACTAGGAATGATGGAAGAAAACAATATAACATCAAGCGATTTGTGTTCTTGAGGAGTGAATGTATGTAGGCATCAAGTTGTTTGCTCCCTCTCTTAATTGATAAAATACCCTTTCCAGCAGGAGCTGCTTCTTCAACACGACCATCTTTATTTGCCAATTGCAACATTGACAACATAAACTCCAAGGTCTTCAGCACACCAGCTGGTTGAGGAAAAGCACCCATATAGATGCGGTCAACTATCATCCAGCACAGTGCATCTAAGTTTGATGACCACCTACTTTTATCTAGCTTTTTCTCATTTTCTTCATCATCACGGACAAGACGCCTTTCTATGAAGTTCATCAACCTACTAAGGCACAAACCCTGAAAAACTAGAACAGTTTCAGCGTCAACATATAAAGGTGCCATTTCCAAAACACTCTCAATAAGCAGTGCTGCTTTCATCTGCTCAGTGATGAAATCAGAAAGAACTTCTGCCACAAAATCTAGTACAGCAGTTGTTGCTGCAGAACATGGACCTCCTCCATAACCAGAATCATCAATTTCAAGAAGCATTTTTGCACTGATTGTGATGTATGTGTTTGCAGCAGATGGACTTCGAGTACTAGATCTGAATTCTGAAGATGAATCCAGTTCATGGGCTGTCAAAGAAGATTCTACAGAAGGAGAGGCAAGTAATGAAGGTCTGGATTCATAATTTTGTGCACTTCCCAGCCATGATGCCAATGCAACAACTGTAGATGAAGAATTTGCAAGCGGAATCCTTGAATTAGATTTCTCTGATATGACAGGTGAATCCAATATAGCATGAGATGCAAAACTTGGAGAATATGCCGGTTGAACTGAATCCGTATTGCAGTCAACATTATGTGCATTGTATTCATTTGAGCAGGCTGAAACTTGCTCAACATTCTCCAAGTCCAAGTGCTGAACAGCTAGGCCATCTCCTTGCACCAGCTGTTTCAAAGGCGAATTAGCAGCCTTGATATCTGCTTTGATATCAGCAACATAATTTTCAGGTACAGGCATATCTTCAGAGCTTGTACTTGCATGCCCCTGGGGAAAGCTCCCGATACTAATGGAAGTCTTCACAGAGTGTTCTTGATCATGAGGCAAACTGGAGAAAGTATTTTGGGAACTGTAGTTATCATCACAATCATTCAAGTTTTTCTCTTCTGTCTTGTCAGAGAGTGCTCTTATCATCTTCACTGCATAAGTTGCCCTGTAAGAGAGTAGGATTACCCCCATCCCACAAGTAAAAAGGATGACAAGTTAAAAAAAAAACAAAATTGTGTGAACTCCAGTTACATTAAATAGGTACAGAATAACAAAAATTCATTAATTGAACTGGCAGCAAGGATGGAATTGAAAAAAAATGCAGAGCAAACAAAATATAGCAACAAACCTTATACAAGAGAAATAAAGGTCTATGCAGTTTTCAAGAAACTCTGGCCTTCTACAAACAGCTGTAAAAGGTGGACACATTTTTGCAAGATCAACCATAAACCTCAATACTGAAGTTGCGGTAGTAGGAGCCAATGCTTCCCCACCCATTAAGCGTGCTGCATAAGTCTTGTGCATCAATGCTTCACCCTGAAGCTCCCCTGCCATGTCTCCATGCCCCTCCACAAGCTCTGACATAAGACTAGCACCAACAAGGGAAAGATTACCAGTTTGATGGGCAAGCATTGACTGGAAAATTAACCTATCAAATGTATATTTAGCCATTGCAATCACTGAGTCCAACAATTCAACAAACTTCAACTCCACATAGCTTCCATCACTTGGCATCAGGGCATGAAAGTCAAGCATGCGGACTTCCGGCAGTCTTGGATAAACAGGCTTTCCAAATATCAGACAGAATATGATATAGTATATGTCTGGAGAATCATAAAAACTTGGAAGAACTCGCACCAAACCCTGATAACCCCCACTAGTGCGAAATTTAAGAGCAAAGGTGGGAGAAGAAGCAAGGCACACACCTAGAAGAGTCATGATCCATCTCATACTTGTAGGATGAACAGCTTCATCAAGAAAAAATGTGATCAGTTTGGATGAAACAATCTTATGCCACTGTTCAAGCACCTCTTCTGATTTTATGGTTACTTGTAGATCAATAAGCATCTCCACCAGCATATTCCTTACAATTACATGTTTGCCCATTGACTCGCGCATTATTTGTTCCCGTGGTTTCAGTTCAGGTGGATCAAATGACATAATCACAAACTTAACCACATTTTCAAGTTCGGAAGCTAGAAACCCATCTTCCAATATGACTCCAAGCAAGACAACTAGTTTCTCTAAAACAGGAACTTCAACATCACCCCGCTGCAAAGTCACTAGCAGATGTTGAACAAGGTTTATTCGGCGCAATACAGTAAGATTATGATTTCTATACCAATGCATAGATACTAAATGCTCAAGGAAACCTAAAAGTGCAATTTGAATGGGAACTGGGGCTATAACCCATAATGTCCAGTCCAACAAGACATGCTCAACCATATCCGAATTAGACAAGACAATGCAATTTGAAGTTTCAACAGGTATATCAGAGTTTTCTAGCTCAGAAATATGACTGAGTGAATCTTTTGGGGCAGAAAAATCATCCATATCACCAAGAGACCCAACTGAAGAAACTTCATCCCGAAATTTTGACAAGCTAAGGTCCTCAAAGCTGGCATTCTGAAGAGTTTCAGCAGAAGACAAAGTAGTGTGCGTGCTTTCCAATTTCCTTGGCTCAGCAAAAGAAGCTTCACATGCAGCAATTTGGAAAAAGATTTCCAGACATTGCATGTCAAATATTGACATTCTACGACGAAGAAATAAAGATAGCAAATGGTATCCCCTGCATGTTTGCATGTCCTTTATGTTCTGGGGATTCTGATGCAATGCACAAGCCAATAATGTCAATGCCATGTGAAGCATATCCCTTGTTTCAGCAGCTTCAACAAGAGCGAGCACTACAGCCATCCCACCAATAGGGCGGATAGTATCACCAATTGTGCATTGCCTGCAGACACAGATGTCCCCATAGAGACGTCCAAATCGTGGTATACCTGGACAACAGAAAGAAGCAGTCATGAAATGATTAATAGTAGTGTCCTCCGTTCAATAAACATACTCCCATGAAACATTTGCAACAGAATCAGACTTTAGTAACTCACCCCCTATAGGAGAAGCAGCAGCTGACATTGGATCAACCAGATTGATCAACGAGAAATTCCCAGATGATCGAATAGCTTCAACACATGTTCCATCAAATGCAAATATAAGTTTCTTACCAGAAAGCTGTAAAGATAGATTTCCTAGCCTGTCCAAATCCCAAACAATCCCACTGCCATCTGCCCTAGAACCACCTTGCTTGCCAGCATTATCAAGTTTCTGTGCATTTGCCAATGACAAATCAGCATCCAAAGAATCTAATATGGCCATACTACCACCACCACAAGCCTGATTGGGCACGAAACGCAGAAGATCTGAGTCTTGGAAAAGCCCTCTATAGCCTCTACCAAGAATGTAGATAAAATATATACACCCTGCTGTAAGCACCTCCTCAAAAAGATAGGAAGAACGTAGCTTCCATGTCAAATCACTAACGCTTGCACAATTAAAGGGGGTCCCAATTGTTACCTGCAAAGGCTTACCAAAAGGAGACGGAGAATAACCTAGTTTACCAGTGTGTCTTAGCTTTCCATTAAGGTACAGATATGCAACACTAGCTTGAAATAGTCCGGCAAGAGCATTTGGTTTACTGTGAACAACTGCAAGGTGATGCCACCTGCCTTCTTCTAACTCTAATCCAGAGAAAGACAGGGACGAAGAGTTGCTTGTAGCAAGCGTTAGAACACCGTCCTCCTGAAGATAAAGTTCTGCATAGAATGAGCTTCCACTGCTTGCTGTACCAACCGAAAAAATCCGAAGATAATGTCCATTGGGAGTCACATTACAACCACTTTGTCTCTTAGAAGGACCAGTTTTCAATGGTTCCATTTCCTTTGTTTGCGACTTCAGGAAATTTCTGAACTGAAACCAACACACAAATGAATAGCCCGCAGCAGGAGGCCAAGACCTTTCTCCTAAGGATACCTGAATCGAAGCATGGCCAATTTTGCTCATGTCCATCTCAACAAATGGTGCCATAGAAACATTCTCCAAGGCCATATCTTCTGTAAGAATTAGCCTCTCCATCATATCAACAAGAAGATGACCTGAATTCATGAGTCTCATTTGTAGAATGTATCTAATAAGCTGTTGAAGTTCTGAAGGAGACAACCTATCACCAGAAATAATCGCCTTATTTCCCAACATACACGTGAGAAAATTCAACAATGTTATAATCCACATAAAAGACAAAATGTCCTACCTATATGCTCCAAGAATTTCCACAATCTTTAATGCATAAGAAAGCAATGGAGATGAGCCTAAAATGAAAGGGCGAATTGTCTCCAGCAGAAGTTCTACACAACCTAGAAAATTTGAGAAAATGGTAAAGAAATTAGTAGAGAAGCTAACAATAAAAGATAAGAGGAATATGGATGATTGCAAAGAATAGCCATTCCTACCAATAGATGTGAGGCTTTCTTGATTAAATGGACCAGCAAGAGCAAGCCTATCAATAAGATTTAGCACTTCCAGTTGCACCTTGGGAGTAAATAGTAACAATGAACGGAGCAGAACTCTAATGGCACCAGGGTTGTACACTCTTTCCTTGTCAGGATCACATAAACCCGATGATGTGGTTAAAAGAAAAGTAGCTGATTCAGATTCATTGAGGTCAGTCGGTCCAACACTATCTGACGAAAAGAATGGTGGAAGCACAATTTCAAGAGCAACCTCTAGCAACAACTGTATAACTTGCTTTTCACACTCAACACAAAGCAAGCCAGACTCAGATAGAAGATCATAAAACATCTGGGACAATATAATAGAATGTAATTTTGTCCTGTTAATAGCATTTCCACACACTCCAGCTGTAATGAGGCGCATTAAATATGTAAATAACTTCATGCAAACAATCAAAGAAGATTCTTCTGCCTCTCTTCCATCACCTTGGAAACTATGGAGTGTGGTCAATAAAAGAGAAAAACCAGTGGCTTCACAGAAGACCCTCTGAGCTGAACCGTTAACTCCCATTATGCGCCACAAGGTACCCATCATATCACATTTAGCATCACATTGAAGCTTATATTGATTTCCTGTACCACTTGTAACCATTCCACTTTTTAGAACTTCAACAAGAGCACCTAATTCTTCGGGATGAGCCTGGAAATTGGAATCCCGGATCAATAATCATTAGATCAGAAACAATCTAGCACAAAGTGCAAGTTTCTAGAATCATTAATGAATGAAGGACAGGCATAAGCTGCAATTATTTTACTATTTACAGTTTCAAGGGCTCGTTGTCCAAAGCACCAGTTTTCAAAAGTCTAAAATATATAATGAGAACGTAGAACTCTTAGAAGTAACATTTGTAAAAATCCATGCACAGAAAGGTTAACTACATGAATTACAAACCTGTGCAACATCTTCAGTAATCAAACAAGATAATATGCGGAGGACACCAGGACGATGAACACTAGAAACCACAAAAGGAAGAACAGTGGCTACACCATTAGCTGAACGAAAAGATGCTTGATTGCCTTCAGCTTTTTTCACCAAAGAGACCATACAGTCCCATGCAACAGATATTGTACCCTCAATTTCAAAAATAGGAAACTTCCCAGAACCAGATTCTATTAGCTTGGGGGAAGACAGAATAGCATCTTTACTATCTAAGTGTTTCTTAAAGATAGACTTTTTATCTGACTGGTTAGGCTTAACACTTTGTTGGTCTGATCCTAAAAGAAACTTGTGCTGCTTTAAATCATCTAGCAGGACTTCGAGTACACCAACTTCCCGAAGCACTTTCTTGTATTGCTGATCAAATGATATAAGTTTTACAAAGAAAGAGAGAATAGTATGCTTCAGTTCTGGTGTTATTGGTTGCTGCAATAAGCAACAAAGAGAGAGTAGTTCTTGCTCAGGAACACAGTTCACAACAGTCACTGCATATTCAAGAATTTTCAAGATAATCTCTTGCAATGATGCTGGAAAGCCAGCCATATTTAGAATTAAAAGTGGAACTGTTCGCAATTTTTGACAGAGTTTATAGTTTTCAATGTGACTGGAGAATATCTTAAACATTCTATTCAAAACTTCTGCTTGCAATTCCCTGTTATCTGCCTTGAGAAAAATGTCTTGCAACATCTGAACTGCCTCAAGGTCCTTTACTTTGTTATTGTCTATATCCCAATTTTCATCAGCAAGCCAATCAAGAGATGGTGTACGACTTCTGATATGACCAACCTTGGCATGAGAAGACCTAGAACCTTTTCCAGCAGAAGATCCGTTAGATTCACTTAGACCAGTTTGAGCAAGACTAACAAGAACATCAAGCAGCCTAGATAGTACAGGTGATATATGCTCCAAACAGAGATCCTCTTTTCCCACACTACTGTGTCTCCCTACATCATTCCTAGCCTCAGTACCAATGGAAGTCCCAGCTTGATCGGTATTAGTAATTGACGGCAGAGATAGAGTAGCCTGGTTTTGTGGCATGGCGGACAGAACCAATGCAAACTGGATGAGAAACTGATAGCCATGAGCATTATGTATATCTTCCCTGAGCCTGACACCACCAGCCTCTACAATTCAAAGTCATATATAATAAGGAGTAGAACACACAAAAACATTTTAAGCTTACTACAAGTATTAAAACTGCAAGTAGGCATTGTATTAAATTTCATTTAACGACTCCAGAAATCTAAACACCAGCAGAAGTCTTTCAACAGCTTCAAACATAATTCATGGGCCAATTACCAGGTCTATATGATAACTCAACAGCTTCCAGTAACAAGTCCACAATGCCCATAGTATATGCAGAATCACCACAATCTGGATTAAAATCTTTGACCGCCATTAAAAGAACTTTAATCTGTATAGAAAGAGAAGAGTTGGTAAGAAGATTCAACAATTTACAAAAAGTAACAGAAATAATTTTACCTAGAATCTTGAAAGATTAAAAACAGAACAAGTTCTATGAAATTCTAAAATAAGCATACATAACATATTCAGGATCCGCAAAGTAACAACTCAGAGGCAGGAGATGAGTTGTGAGAACTCAAAAGGATATTAAATATGGTGGCAATACCAAATGATGCTTTCTTATATATCTGGCTGTGCTTCCATTGTCGTTCACCAAAAGAAGACCAAGTATCTGGACCAGAAAAGCCAAAAATTGACCCAAAAGAAAAAGAAAAAGTAACTACTATCAGACCATAAAGATTTACAAGTTATACCACGTAAACACAATTTTAAGGCAGCATATATGATGCTTCATTATTGCAACTTGTATATTTGCTAAAGCAAAATGGCCATTATACCTGCATTGCATGTCTATGAAGTTGTATGTTGTGTAGAGGAACAAGACCTTCTTTATATTGAGAAAAGACATGCAATGAGCCGTTGGCAACCATTTGAAACAGCAGCTGAAGTGAATCATCTTCCACCAAACTCTGTGCTGCTGATGGATGACTTGCCAAAGCTTTCATGACATGAACTATACTTCCCTCAACCTGTATGCATAATTACTTGACATAATTTGTACTTAACATGACTCAGGTATATACAATCAGTGATATGCGGATTGAGATGCTAAACATGTGGAGAAATTAATATGAATCGATGGAAGATGATTTCACAACTTTAACCAAAGTCACCATAGGAATATTGAAGCAAAGTAATCATAAACTCGGAGGGGAGTATCTTAGGTAGAGAAAAATATATTGAAGGATCACATGCCCCTTCAAGTAATCACACTTTTAAACTATCTGTTTCCTCGTAGTTAACATTCTAACCTTTGTACCATAATACAGCACTTCTTTTCCAGTTAAAAGTTCTCCAAGAAGAAACTAATCTTAACATTATAATTGTAAAGAAACTATGGATAAGGTATTGACCAAGTTCTACCATTCCCATGGCATCTCCAACGCAGAAAAAGAAGAAGGCAAGAATTCATCAAGTTATCAACTGCTAATTGATTATCCATAATATAAAGCACTATCAACAAAATCAACAGTCTAGATTCCAAACCAGAAACCACGATTGTGTCAAGCATTATAAACTAAAAAACCAAGTCAGCGGGTCCTGTATGACTCTTAACAGAACAGAGGGCTCTATTCCATCAAACAAAACTGTCAACTAACAGCATTCATGGACATATTTGGGAACCACGTATGCAAGTGTAGCTCATGTCACAGAGGTGGAAATTTAACAAAGTTTTTCCCTAAGGAGCTACTTTGAAAAAATAGTGACATTGTTTATAGGATAACCTGCAGACCTCACTCCCTCCCTAAGACATTTCAAACCCATTCCTCTCTACCTCGTCGTGGCAAAAATAGATGCAAATCTTTTGTTGTCAATAAAAGCAACTAGAAACAGAACACAAAGTCGTTTAAAATACTACCTCAAGCCGGCGAACTTGTCTGCCATTACTATCACAATCTTTCTCAGCCTTTGGTCTTTGATTGGATTCAGAACTTAGAAAGGCATTCAGAATATGAATGAGACAGCATAATATCCCCGAATCAAGGAGCGACTGCTTATCAACAGGCTGCAAATGAAAAAACAAGTATTGAATTTTCAAATAACAAAAAAACATAATATACTAATTCGCTACTCTGAAATGTATGCTTTACAAGGTTCTATAGTTGAGAGCCTCAATTGTGAAGAACAAACAGTAAGCCAACTCACATACAGAGTCTAATCCACTCAAAATTATTCCCTTGAACAATTAGTAGATTATATCTTTAAGCAACTTAAAGAAAGTCAATCAAAGACAACATTAATCCCAATAAGCACAGAGAAAACAAATCTTAATATTAATGAAACTGTGATATGACGAGCAAACAGAAACAGAAAACATCTACTAAGACATTTATTAAAAATAAGAAAAATATACCCCGGATACAAGGAATTCGAGAGCAGTAAGCACATTAGAGCCAGGGCTGATGCCATCCTGCAGAAAACACACAGAAGCACCTTGAGACAACAAATATACAGCACAAAATAGCAGCACACTCAACTGAATGTTTGGAAGATTAACCTTTGTCACTTCTGAAAAAAAATTTAACAGTTTATCTACATCCAAATATCTTGCTTTGCTGCTGATCTTTAACTTCTCAATATCAGATACAAATGCTCTTCCAATTACAAAACAGAATATATGTGTCTCAACTAACCTGTGGTGCAAGAATTTCCAGTTAGTTTGTAGCAATCACATTATGGCACAAAGAAAGTTAGATTCAATTCAAGATTTCAGAGGAACAAAGTCCTTACATAGTAACTACTTGAGCTACACTCGCATGCTGCTTTACTAATCTACAAAAAGCATCTACAGTCAAATTCAGGGCCGCTTCTTTCTCCTGCACAGAAGATTGAAGAGCTATTAGAACCCACCCACCATATCATTCACATAACTAACAGTGACTTCCATCAAAATAGATTACTGAAAACAAGACAGCGCAATGAAAATACAAGTAAAAGATTCATGCCCAAAATAAAAGTACCTTTTCAAAGGTGGATGAACGGAATTCCTCCCAAAATCTCTTGAAGTCCAATTCCAGTTCATGTCTGTCTCTGCTTTGACAAGGAAAAAGGACCATTGGAGAAAATAACACAAAAAAGTCTCGTTCAAATACAAAAGCGTATCTAACAGTCATGATTGCATATAGAAACTTTATGAATATTGATTCAATCTAGCATTGAACACTACATGCTTTGCATGCATCACCAAAAGCATCAAGGCACTTTCTCCAGCCAAAGATCAGTATATGGGTAATACATCATATGATACGAATGAACTGTTGGACACTCAAATGCGCATTATAATTAAATTCACCATACCTAAAATACCATAAAAATGAAATAACATTTAGGTTATATTTAGCAGTGAGCACTAGGCAAATTCATATTAGATGCAAGTAAGACACGATAAATATATAAAGATAAATACTATCCATGAGATAAAGATTATGCAAAAATATAATAAGAATGGCAGGAGTAACACATAAACCATATGCACTCAAGGACTGGTAACCTTATCATGCTCAATATCTAGAAGAAAAAGGACAACAATATGTTTCTAATTGCATATGACAGGGATGAAATTACACAATAATCCATTCCAAAAAAAATGCTCATCTATTCAAATACCTTTTCTCTCTTTACCAACCAATAATAACTTCTTGGGTGTTTTATTATACCATCTAAGTCCAATAATCACAGACTTTAAAATTCCCAAGCAAGAGATGTATCTTCAGCACACATCCAGGAAGAGATATTGCTTGTTCGTAAAACTTCCATGTGGTCCAAGAACTGAATTTTATCTGATACAGCTATCCAAAAACTAAATTCTAACTCATAAAAGACATTACACCGAGCCCTCTACACAACCCCAGAAAACTCTCAAACAGTCTTATCTTCTATTTGAATTAGATAACAAGAAGTCTAGCTTGTCTCCCTCAGCCTTCTAAATCACATCTCAGCGTAAAAGCAGTAATAATCTTCCTCATTAAGGTCTATAGCTAGGACTTGAACTTAGTTGCTTATGACGTAATCAAGGGTTCGTCATGCAAATGCTTAAATCATAACCGTGGTGTGGTACAGCATACTTCTGTTGTACCATGATCATCCATAAAGATTAATAACCACCAAATTCAATCGAAATGGAACTAACGCTCAATGTTAAATATTCTAAGTAAAACGAACCCTTTGCCATACAAGTAAGAAGTTAGAGAAGAAAATCCGCTATAGCAAAACATCTAATTATCACTTCACAAAGAGCAGGTAAAAGCCGTGTCGGAGCTACAAAGTAGTAAAAAGGAGCTCAATTTACTTCCTATTGCGGATCAATGTCAAAGGCAGTCAACACTAACAACATTTCCATAATCAAACGAACATAAAAACAAATAAATGTTACTAAAATTCACCAACATAATCATTTTACTTAAAAAAAACAATCCAAACCATAAAAACAGAAAGAAAAAACACCTCTGGTCATTTAAAAAAGATGAAGAAGAAAATATACGAACCTGGATGGGGAGAAGGTGTGGTCAAAAGGAAAGGAAGAGGAAAAAGAAGAAACATTGCTATCGCCACTGGGGAAAAAGGAAGAAGACGATGAAGAGGCAGCAACAGTAGAAGAAGCAGTTGGTTGAGATTGAGTTAAGCCCACCTTCTCTTTTATGTCCTTAAGCAATGTTACCCATTTCATCCTTTTTCCTCTTTACCTCTCTCCGCTCTCCCTCCCTCTGTCACTCATCCGCCGATCAACCAACCAAACAGCCAACAGCAACGTCAGATCGGACCCTCCTTCGTTTCACCTTTCTAGAAGTATCTCTCCTCTGACCTCAACGACGACGACGACGGCCGTAGATAAATATCAGAAAAAGAAAAAAGAATCGGGTTGAAAATGCAGCAGCCAGAACAAGAGATCAAAGTGGATGGAAGGCAGCAAGATCCAGGAATTTAATTCCTTTCCATCTTTATCTATGATCTGAATTGACTGTTCTTCTTTGTTGGAGTTTTTGTTTCTCCATAAGCAGCTATTTTTGTCTTTTTAATATTTGTGTTTGAAATTTCAGAAGTGCAAATTTTTGGAGCCCTAAAAAGAAGGCAGAGATTTTGTTTTATTTTATTTTATTTTATTAAAAAGAAAGAAAGAAAAGTATAAACAAAGACTCTCTCTCTCTCTTTATCTCAGCTACTGCTGTTTTTTGGACGGCCTCTCCCTCCCTCCGCGCCTTGTTTCTCGCTCTACATCCCTTCCATTTCTCTCTCTGTCTACAATAAAATAATTCAAATATTCCAATTTTCGATAGTCGTAGTCGTAGCCTAACAAGGGCCGTCCACCACATGAACTTCCACGTGGCAGATCGAGGTTGCATCTTAATAGACGTGATTGCCAAGAAAGAAGATATGTTGAAATCCGTACCGAGAGAGAGAGCGGGTGGTGTGTCTCAGTTCCTACTTTCTACTACTGTTAATTTATTATTATCGTGTTTGGTAACTAAAAGTACTACCATGCCAACGCAAAAAAAGGGTCTTATTTATTTATTTTTGATATTTTGGCGGGCATTTAAATACGGACGTAACCCAAGTACCTCACATATTTCTTAATGACAAAGGCACGTGATGTGGCCTTCTGCTTTTGTATGGGATTTGGTAGGTATGTAAAAAAGTTGTTGGCACATTAATCTGAAAACGCTTTCAGCTTTTTCACATGGAGCATTTTGGAAGTAATTAGTAATAGATAAACCATTACTAGTTAGCGATTTATCAATACTTGTTCATTTTCTTGCTTTGTTGCGTCAGATATTACATAGCCATCTAGAAGAAGTCTTAATAACGTCATGACAACGGGGTCACCGTACTATAATGTATGTGTCGAAGTTAGCTGCGGTAGGATAGGCATCGCCAATTCGCCATCATGTAATTTTTATGCCCTAAACTGGCTTATTTATACAATGAGGTTGAAGGGAATGGTTAGCACACTCTTCTTGAATTTAAGTAAGCTGAAGTACACATATCACCGATGGTTGCAGGAAATTAGTATCTAAAACTTTATTCAGCCCATTGTTATAAAATAAACGGTGCTATATAGAGTTTAGACTATAATTAAAAACAAAAAAAGGAAGACCACCTAAGTATAGTCTCATTTATTATGATTGACTATGAAATATAGTCTCCTTCAAGGCCTTAAATTTTGATTACATTTACAGTCAAATTATCATTAACATGTGTTGGTTGCCATGTTTGAATTACACTTTCAAATTTAACGGCCAACCCCTCACTGCATTTAAAGATATTAGTTTATATCTTATGAAATTATTTTTTCTATACATATATTAATTTGTTATTTTTCCTCGCTAAAAAGTCTATATTATAATGAATTGAATTCTAAAATTACTAGAAAATATAATGTTTTTTTAATTTTATTAAACTTGAAATTTATATCATTTTAATTAAAAATTTTGAATAAACATTCCGATAATAAAATTGAAACGAAATTTTCCTTTCTTGATTTGCATTATGTCTTAAATTTAAATTTAAGTTTAAATAAACAAAGAAAAATGTATAAACCACTCTTTCTTCATATCGTATTATTAGTAAAATTTCACTGAAAAAAATGAGTGCCCATATATTAGCCTTTTCTTTCTATTCTTTATGAAAGAGAAAAGGATTGTAATTAGTGCAAAGAAACTTGTAAACCAAAAGCACAGCCCAAAACAACAAATTAATGATGAGATAGCAGGAAAAAAGAAACAGAAAAGATAATTACGATGAGGGCCATCCCATGGCAGCAAAGCGCGTGGTAATGGGTCCCCCGCACTTGATTGGTGGAAACCAGACCCAGGGCCAGGGCTGATGCCTTTTTCTCCATTCCAAGCCAATTCCGCGGTCTTTTCTATCTATGTATATATCTGTATGTATTTGTGTGTGTATATACATATATAGGTAAACATCTGTTTACTGCTGACCTCCGACATTTTGAATTTTGAATCTATTTCATCGTTTTCCTTTTCTTGTTGGAATTTGCTCAAAAATCATCTCCTGGACATGCCATCATTGGTGACCTCAGATGCAACTTTCTATAGTTTTTGATTCCCCTCCAATTAGGATTTTAAATTACATGTAATTCGAAAGTATAATTGTGAAGGAAAACGTTTGCCTGAACTCGTAGTGAAACTGCTAAAATATTGGTTTCCTTTACGGGACAAGTGCAAGATTTTAAATGGCTTTGATCTCCTTTTAAGCATATTTCTTATATTCGTAAATTTGTGAAATAACACAACAACTATCAATATAAGCCATTCATTCGTGTTTAATGTCTAAATTGTTAGTTTATGCCCTACAATCATTTAATTGGTTATAGTTTAGTGATAAAATAATTTTACAACATTCTTTATTTTATACATACTTAGATAAATATGATAAAATCCACGAGATAAATGTACATTGTAAGTGAAGTTATGATAAGATTATAATTATAAAATTCATATTATATTTATATTTTATCCCTAAATCATTTCTAATTATTGTTCTATTAAAATTGGATATTAATATAATGTAAAAAGATTATGACATATTATGTTTTTTATGAAGGAAATAGTCGATCTCATATGCTAAAGTATGAAAACTCTTAAATAAACGCGTGAGGACTTGTTATATAACAAGTTCACTGAACTGACCTCATATAAGAAATCCATTTGGAACATTATTTATATGTCTTTGAAAATTCTCAATATGATGATTGTATAAGTGATCATTTGACGTGAGATTTATAAAGTTATCTTATATAGGGATTATTGTGTGTTTCATACTACTTATAACCTATTTTAATGACAGGTAATTCAGTCAATAGTCATTAGTTGTAGCATGAACTATATGAATTTAATTGAGTGATCAAAATAAGATTCATCACCCTAAAGAAATTAGGGAGAATGTTTCATTGTTCTCGATTAGTATTAATTCGGAAAATCCTTAGCCAAGATGGAATA
The DNA here is from genome assembly GCA_025531955.1 of Erythroxylum orinocense. NCBI lineage: Eukaryota > Viridiplantae > Streptophyta > Magnoliopsida > Malpighiales > Erythroxylaceae > Erythroxylum > Erythroxylum orinocense. The sequence goes on along the minus strand of JANZLX010000004.1, from coordinate 12,773,817 downwards.
TTATTTTCTAAATAGTTTTTAAATGTTATTAATTGAATCAATAGCTAATGGTGGAGAACTAATTTGATTGGACTCAAAATAAAGTATACACTAATTTCATGTCCTATGTCTAATAAGAACATTATATAATGAAATGATTAAATTATACGAAAAAAAATCAAGCATAGAAAGGTTAGTCAAAACCACTTTGACATTCATAAATATTTAGATGGTCACGATATGATATTAGACGTCAATCTTGATCTATAGATATAAATTGTTTAATTTAAGAATTAAAGATAGGTTTTTATGATGAAAATTACCGACGAAAAATAAAGCTTTTCCTTCGGGAAACAAATTTAGTGACAGAAATTACTGACGAAAAGAAACGTCGGAGAAACAACCTTTGGTAAATTTAGCGACGCAAGTTAATGTATCCATCGGTACCATTAACAACGAAATTTTGGATTCCTGTCAGTAAGTTGAAGAAAATTTACCGACAAATTTATAGTATTCTATCGCTACTTTGCGGATGGAATCCCAATATTCTGTCAATGAATTTGCCAATAGTAAATCATATATTCGACCCTAAAGTTCCCGATGGATATATATGTTTCTGTCACTAAATTTATCAACGGAAACATGAACCGTTGCTAAATTTTTATCGACGGAGTGATATATTCCGTTGGTAATTTACAGGCGAATTTATTTATTCCGTCGCTAATTAGCGAACCGACGGAAGTTATGATCCTGTTGCTAATTAGTGACGAAATATTGTAGTTTTGTCAGGAAAATTTAACTTTGATAAATTTCTATCCTCATTTCTCACTTCCTACTCGAGTTTTCTATTTATAACCTTATGATTTTTTTGTATATTTATTTTTTGTAAATAATATAAAATTGATTGATAAATATAAAAGTAAACATTATCTTGATTGTTAATATAATAAAAATTAAAATATACACAAATAAGTATCTTGAAAATAACTGTAAATTAAGAATTTACATAAAAACTTAATATTAACAAAATATCAAATACATTCACTTATCCATCTAAGCTATGCAGGTGGTGAAAGCGAATGCTTTGACAATTGCGATGAGTTATTGTCACTTCCCTTCAACTGATCCATCTCACTATGAAGTTGGGTTACCCATCGACTGTTGCAATTGAGTTTTCGTCAAAAAACAAATTTGGTGACAGAAATTACTGACGAAAAGAAACGTTGGAGAAACGACCTTTGGTAAATTTAGTGACAAAAGTTAATGTATCCATAGGTACCATTAACGACGAAATTTTGGATTCCCGTTGGTAAGTTAAAGAAAATTTACCTATGAATTTATAGTATTCCATCACTACTTTGTGGATGGAATCCTAATATTCTATCGGTGAATTTTCCCACGATAAATTATATATTCGTCGCTAAAGTTATCAATGCGTATATATGTTTATGTCGCTAATTTACCAACGGAGTCAGATTTATTTATTTCGTCGCTAATTAGCGAATCGACAGAAGTCATTATCTTGTTGCTAATTAGTAACGAAATATTGTAGTTTTGCTAGGAAATTTAACTTTGATAAAATTCTACCCCCATTTCTCACTTTCTACCCGAGTTTTTTTTGTAAATAATATAACATTAATTGATAAATATAAAGTAGACATTATCTTGATTGTTAATATAATAAAAATTAAAATGTACACAGATAAGTATCTTGAAAATAACTGGAAATTAAGAATTTATACAAAAACTTAAGATTAGCAAAACATCAAATACATTCACTTATCCATCTAAGCTATGTAGGTGGTAAAAGTGGATGCTCTAACTACTGCGATGAGGTATTGTCCTTCCCCTTCAACTAATCCATCTTATTACGAAGTTGAGCTATGTACCCATCGACTGTTGCAACTGAGTTGCTAGCCTCTCTACTGTGCTCTCAAGCTGAAAGACTCTTTCATTTGATGTGGACCGCCTACTAGATATAGTTGTAATTGATGTGAAGGATTGCGAATAGCATATATTTGCAAATGAACCTAAGTCGAAAATCCTTCTACGATGACCCCTACCACCAACTGCATCAAGATATACCTGAATCTTATTAAAATTTTCAGAGTTTTGAGACTATCATTCAATGCTTTCTTGTATTTAGTCCTATCATTATAATTGTTTATGTTAATAATTGATATTTTTAAGAATTAATATTAAAGCATAGATTTTACATACATGAAGTTATCTACATCGGATGTTGACGAAGGCCACATCATCGTACTTCTTGATGTGAATATGCAAAAAGAGTTGGTGTGGTGTAGGTCAACTCTTTTTCTGCATTAGAATAAATTGTTATAGCTGAACTATAATTTACACAAATTTCGACAGAATTTCCTTATATTTTTATGATATTTACCCCCTGTTAGACAAAAAAGTTTAACTTAACATCACATTCATTAATGGCATAAGACATTTATAACATTATTATTCTCTATAATGCATATTTATTTTCATTTTAAATTTCATACATCAAATTACACTAAAATCAAATTTCATACATTAAAGTACAA
>JANZLX010000004.1:12741087-12757658 GCA_025531955.1 Erythroxylum orinocense | reverse complement strand
TAGTATGTATAGAGCTCACAAAACAATTATAAATATTTTTAAAGGGAAGGAGAAATTGTACAAGCCTTATATATATATATTATTGATCAACGATGGGATAAGCATCTTACTCAAAGGATCCACTTAGTGGCTTATTTTCTCAATCCTTATTGCTTATATAATGGAGAAGAATATACAATTAATATTACGAGCGGTTTGTTTGATGTGATTGAATGCAAAAGTATTTTCTCTATTGAAGAGAAATCACAAGCGATAAATGAAATAAAATTGTATTGTAAAGGTTTAGAGATTTTTGCTAGATCATCAGCAAAGAGAGAACTTATGTTGAACAAAATGCAGCCAGGTAAGTTTTATATTTTTAATTCGTTATTTACTTATTAATAATACATATTTTTATCATAACTATTAATTTAAAATACAGATGAGTGGTGGAGATTATTTGGTGACAGTGCTCCAACATTAAGAAAACTCGCTATTAGGTTACTCAGTCAAACAACTTCTGCATCAGGTTGTGAACGTAATTTGAGTGTTTTTAAATGTATTCATACAAAGAAACGAAATTGTTTGGAACATCGAAGACTTAATGAGCTTGTTTATGTTACTTATAGTCTGAGAATGAAGAACAAGTATTTTATTATTTTATAGTTTTGTTTTTATTTTAATAATTTTTTTATTATTAAATTTTATAATTTTTCTATTATGTATTCAGATCATTTAGTAAGAAGAGAACATATGATCTAATTGATATTGATTGTATTGAATATATTGATTTTTGGATTGAAGAAGAACTATCACCTGATCTTGATTATAATGAACTTGAAAAGATGATTTATGAAGAAAATGCATTTGTCACAACGAATGAATTAAGAACATCTACTAATGGTCAGTTCATATCTTATTTTAATCATATTTAAGTTAAAATTATACTGTATTACAAGTTTACAATTGAGAATAATTTTATACATTACTAATTTGTAATTTATTTTAATGCAGAAGAAGAAGTTGATGTAAATATTTTAGATGAAAGCGTAGTTTACGAATCTTGAAATAGCGTTGGAGAATTTGGAGTTTTTGACGATGATGAGATACAACCTCCTTCAGAAATACATTTTTTATTTTTATTGTTATTTTAATATTTATATTAGACTTATATTTATTTATTATTAATTCATTATATAATGATAGGCATTGGTGTATTTTTATTTCAATAAAATATTTTATTTTTACTTCTTCTTATAAGTTTTACTTCTTATTTATTATATACCCGTTTTATAGCGGTTTACTACCGGTTGAACCTCTAAACCTTAAACCTTTTCTTCGACCGGTTCAATGTCCGGTCCGATTTTTAAAACATTGGATATGGTCATCACTAGGTATATATATATATACCACCAGTTTTTACATATTTACTCGTTTAACCTGCATCACTATTATCCTATTACATAAGCATGTGGATCTATTAGAAACAGTCTCTCTATAATATAGGGATAAGACTGCTTACTATCAGGTCACTCCAGACCCTGCTTTATTGCGAGACTTCGGGGTATGAAGATGATGACATTATAAATCCTTCTTCCAAATAATATTTCATTACATTATGAACTCTTTCATCTCTCCCAAGCAACAAATTTTTTAATATTACATCAATTTATATTTCATTCCATTATAAACCACTCAATTCTATTAAAAACTTTATATCCAACTAATCATAGCCTAAGGAAGAGAGGAGTTAAAAATAAGATATGGAAATTCTTGTGAGTCAACGGCTAAGATTAAGTTCTAAGAAAATTTTAGAATTTTTTTCAATTTAATTTTAATATGTTTTAAAATTTACAATATTTCAATTTAACCGGTAACTTGCCGTAATACGAAACCATAGTTTTTAGTACCATTTTTGGTCCGTAGCTCTCTAGAATAAAGATGTAAAGATGCTTAGAAAATAATAGTTTTGAGGTAACCAAATTCCTCCAATTCCAATCGGTACGGCCACACTCTTCCGCGGTTTTCGTCCGCCAACTTCACAATACCAAGCTGTTAGTGTTCCTTCTTGAGGCACAAAAATGGACGTTTCTCCTCACGTGCGTGTCCGGAGATTCCAGCAGCTTCCCTCTTCCGCACTATTTACATCTCAGATTGAGTCCATGAACGTTCCTGCGGTAATTTCATGTTTGTACTTGACCGTTTTATGTTGATAACTGTTCTGTTTGTCTCATTTGGTGACTCTTTTTTAAAATTTAATTTAAAAGGTTTTCAGCGGATGCATAAAGGATTGGGAAGCTTTAGTCAAGTGGAATCCCGCCAGTGGCGGCCTCCACTATTTGCAGGTTTTTTCTTCTTCCACTATTTGGCGTTAGCTTCACTAGTAAATAGCTTACCCTTTTTTAGCGAATACAATTCTAGTGTTTCATTCAGTGATTGTGTTGTTAAATGAATTCATTGATTGAAATTTCAGGAACGAGCAGGTTCGTGTATTGTGGAGGCTATGCTTTCTAGAGATGCGCCAATCTTCTATGGTGATATTAGAAGCCATGAGAGGGTAGTTTTTCGAGTTTCTATATGCTTATTCATTTTATGCAAGACTTAATTACTCTTAGTCTTTGATGGTAACCAACATTGGTCATCTCCCTTTTGTAGGTTCCATTGCCATTCGCCACATTTGTTGGTTTTTGTAAGCAGCGTTTAAAACATGGGAACGCTGATTCTAGCGCCTATTGTGATAATGAAAGGCATCAGCTAGCTGAGTCTGTCGCAGAACAGGACGCTATAATATCTGAGGATGCTCCGCAGCAGATGTATTTAGCACAGGTTGGAAATTGTAAGGTCTTAAAACGATAAATGAGTTCATAACAATTGAATCTTAATTAAGAACATCTCATTCAGGTTCCGATTATGAATTCTGAAGATAAGGGAAGGGTACAACTAGAAACTCTAGTCAACGACATTCAAAAGGTTATTTTCCATTGCTTTCTTCTTTTATGGTTTGCGCCACAACTAGAAAGGACCATATATTCATGTTTGACAATTATTGCAGCCTACAATTTTGGAGACAAAAGAGCTAGCTTCTATCAATTTGTGGATGAATAATGCTCAAACTCGGTCAAGTACTCATTATGATCCGCATCATAACCTTCTATGTGTAGTTGCTGGAAGCAAAAAAGGTTTGACAGTATTTTACTTCTTCAGTACTTCCAATAAGCATTATCCCTGGAATAACTACTTGTACTGCAATTTATAGACTTGACGTAGTTCAATATTTCTAATTTTGATATCATTTCGGATGTAATAGTAATGATTTACACTGTACATGTTGGTAATTTTCATTTCCTATACCCTTAAGTTTATTATTTTTTAATTTTGTCAGAGTTGGTTTACCATTTCTAGATCTTGTTTCATAGAAAATGTTATAGTTGTTAACAACAGGACAACATTAAAGTAAGAAATAACAAAATTATGCATATGTTTTGGCTCATTGTGCCTACTAATTTTACTGGCTTTTTCTTTACATAATGATTAAACTTTAAGACTGTGCCTCATATACCAGAACTAAAGGTGTGAATACCTTTTTGCTGCAGTCGTTTTATGGCCTCCTTCTGCTTGTCCATCCTTATACCCAATGCCCATATATGGAGAGGCCTCAAACCACAGGTGTGCCTCCTCTTGCGTTACTTCAGAATTTGGTTACTGAACATTTGTATTTATCCTACGACTGAGAGAACGAAAAGTTGATGCTTCTAAGTTTTGCTTGCAAGCTTGTGTAGCCATGTTTGTGAAGTGATTCCATGTCTATGGGAGTGATGTAGGATGGATAGAAGAGATATCAACTAGTTGCTAAAACTAAAAGAAAAATAGGAATTCTGGCCTGTTGGAATTTGAGTTTTAGGTCTGGAATGTCAATATAGGTTGCTGGAATTTCATGATGGAATTGCTGGAATTTTAGTTAAAGAAACAAACAATGGTTTGTTCCAGGAATCACTCCTAGAATTAGGAAAATAGGAATCACTCGAAAAAATAAGGCTGGCTTCATTGAAAGGTTGATTACATATATATAGAAAAATTCTAATTGATGTGAAGGATGGCTTTTTAAGGAATTTTATTTTTCTTTAATGAACTTAAATCGAAAACTAATAAGGGAAAAATAAGTAGAACTATTTTCCTTTTCTAATAAGGAAAATTAAACCAATTACTCTTTTTTTTTTTGTAAGCAATCTGCCTAAAAATTATATATCCTTATTTGTTTTTCTTTTTGGCTCACAGTGCTGTTGGCTTAGAAAACCCCGACCTCTCATCATATCCCAGGGCAAAAGATTCGATGGAGTACTCTCAGAAGGTTACTCTTCATGCAGGTGATGCACTTTTCATTCCTGAAGGCTGGTAAGATCTAAGTTGTAATTTTTATGAGATAATTTACTTTACGAGGGGCCTTTCTCTTTTTTATATGTGGATAGAATGTCCTTTGCAATTCTTATGTTATTTTTGGATCTTATTTTTCAATTTTAGTGTAGGAAATTTTTGCCTGTATGTTAAATCTTTAATTGTTTATTGTTTATGTTCTATAGAACAAATGGGTTAGTTTTATATTTAAGAGAAGGTGAAAGGAACAGAGGTTTAAGGGCTCATGGTGTGGCTAAATGCTACAAAATCGTTCAGAACTTCTATGACAATCTTTATGTTCATTTATAAGCATCAACATCACCAATTTATTTTTACTTCCATCCTGGATGCACACCCATGTCTTCTCTGTTGCTTGGTTGTTTGTTTTTCCTAACTGCCACAGGTTCCACCAAGTGGACAGCGACAATTTGACCATAGCTGTTAACTTTTGGTGGCGATCAAACATAATGTCTGGCATGTTAGAACATATGGATGCTTATTATTTGCGCCGCATACTGAGAAGGTAGTCTTTCTTCATTAACTTTTATTATCTACCAACTTCATAGTTTTTTTTGTAAACCTTTTCATGTCAGTTGTTCCAAAATTTTTAGAAATATGGTTACATAACTGGGTATGACCTTTGTTTCATTTACATATCTTACTTGCTCCATCAACTTGTTGCTGGAACTTGAAGATTGGTGGATAATGAAATGGTATGTCGATCCCAATTTATAATTCATTTGCTATTGAGGGCACTGAACTTATCATTCTTTTGGACATGGAAAATGTATACATTATTAATTTGTTTTGATTCAGCGTGAAAACCTTTCCCGAGTCCGTTGAAAATGTGATCTCTGAAATTGTGTAAAAATAGTTCATTATTTTGAATGCTAGAAGGAGAAAATTGTGAAAAAAATTCTCCAGAATTACTGGATGAATGGGCCTTCTGTATGGATTTGGGAAAACTTCGTGCAAACATATTGTACATAATATTTGATTCTGCATGGAAGTTTTCCTTTGAATCATATGGCAGATGGGAAAATCTTAGTTCTGAAAAAATTTGATTTTGGTCACTGAAAACAGAGTGTTCACCTAGATCATCTATAGTCTTGTAAAATAATCAGTCTAATGTTGGTGGAATCTTAAGATTTTAGTTCTATAGGGTAACAATGGATAGCAAGTAACTTTCATGTTGGCTATCTTCCTCGGCTCTTATTCAGGTTTGTTGGTCATTATTGATCACTATAACTTATCTTCAATTAGGACAGAATCAAGTACTGCACAGGGCTTCTTCTCTCAACAAGGTGAACGCACATAGGCATACTTGTGAGCTGCTTACTAATGGAGAAAGAGGTGATGTTTTGGCATTCGTCTAAGCCTTTTTCCTTTTCATTAAGAGAAGTTTTACTGTATGTATTATCTGGTAATTGGTTCTTATAACCTACCAGATGACGAAAGCCGTGATGAGGACCAGTCACATGAAACACAAGGTTTACTAGGGAAGGACCTACAGGAGAGGTGTCAGCTGGATCAAATGGAACCACTTGCTCTCCAGGCTGTACACAAGCTTGTTTCTTTGGTACATCAGGAAGTTAATATTGGTGATCATGGTCAACCTGTACAATCGATTTCAACTAGTGACTCTGCCGTTGGAATGAAAGGTGAACGTTATAAAGTTGGGAAAAGTAATGTATTCATTCTGGAGGGTGATCCAGTTGCTCAAATTCTTTGGAACCTTGATCCTCTTACTCTCCGAGATGTTCTCCTTGGCATGGTGGTGAGTCTGCATGCTCTAGAGGGCCTATGATTCCAATAAATTGATGACTTTTCCTTGATAATGCTGCCAACAAATTAATGAGTTGTCTTTGTTAATATGTCGTTCATTTAAAGTGAGCTGTAATCATCTCATGTAGTTAAATGATGCATAAGTTCAATGTATGATGACATTTCACATCCTCTTTGGGCATCTCATGCTTTACAACTCTTTCCAGCATAATTTTCCAAGAACCTTGGAGGCTATGATACTGCACTTACTTTCACCAGTGGCAGCAGAAGTACTCACACGAAAGTTTGATGCAATAGACCAACTGACCTCTGAAGAAGATCGGTACTTTGTCAGCTTCATAAAGACTTAAATGATGAAAGTAAACGGGAATTATTTTCATTCTTTTGCTGTCCTAATTCATTTTTATCATTTCATGATTTCAGAAATAAGTTCTATCAAGTTTTTTATAGTGCATTTCATGACCAATTTGCTGCAATGGATGCACTTTTAAATGGGAAAGAATCGTTTGCATTCCTGGTAATTCCTTTTTCTTGTCAATTTACCCATTAATAAGTTCTTGCTACCATTATGCAATATAAATGTCATATCCTAGGCTTCTATTATTGTATCTTTTCTGGATTTGTATAAGTTTACTTTTCAGTATTTATGTGAATGAGAAAATAGGGTTGGATGGAGATACCTTTGTTCTATATTTTTTCATACTTAACCTTGTATATGAATGGTTGAGAGAAACGAGGATATAACATGTTCATGGCAATTTTATAACTTGAACAGAGTAGATGCAATCTGTTTGATATTCAATTACATATGGAAATGCATTTTATGGGAGTCTGGGTTCTTGAGTAACCACATGGGCAATCTATTGTGTCATACAGAGTTGAAAGGAGAATTCTGAAAGATGATCTTATTTCTTGTATTGTATATTTATGTTCGTATACTAGGTGCATGTCTTACCTTGAGTTGGAAGTTATGCCATATGCATGCATCTAAATTAGTGTAGGATTCTCATCGTAGCTCTCTGATGCAATTTCCTTTTGCCACATGATTCTCCTCTGAATGATCAGTCTTTCTAAAGTTACTTATGATTTCTGTTCTGCTTTTGGTTCTGTACAAATTTTACCATGATCAGCATCTTCTTCTGGGGAAACTTTTATGCATCTTGTTTTCCACGCATGCATCTTTATCTTTAGCTAGAGATCTTCCAAACATCTTATTCAGCTGAAACTTAAAAATGTTTTGGAATCCGGTTAAATCGCTGTTATTATCATTGATGAAATATGCAACACAAACTTTTATGCGTTGTAAAGGAATCTGAATTCATTGATAATTTTTCTATTTGCAGTCATTCAAGAATGTCCTGGACAAATACTTGGGAGTAAACTCTGATATACCAAAACCATCAGTTTGATAATTACATATGGAAACGTAATTCGTGGAGGGCTAGGCCCACTTGTGATATTAAGTGGTCAATCCGTGCATTTCCATGAAGAAGCTTTCTGCATTAATCAATGATTTCAAATTGGGTCATCTATAAAAGTGCAGAAGTTGCAAACTTTGATGCTGTTGTATGTCTCAGCTGTCGACATGGAATCGCATTCAATTTTTGAAAGTTTTGTACAGTTGATGATAATGCAAGTGATTTTCCCTCATTTGGTGATTCCAATGGTCCATTTATAGTGTATAAATCTTTGCTAATAAAAACGACTTCGCGTTTGGAAAATGTCTCGCATTTTCGAATTATAGCATAATTGAATTTGGTCATATGAGGTCAGGTAATTTGTGATTTCGTCGGTGCAGCAATCGAGCATGAGTGGAAGCAGGTCACATGCACCAGCTCAAAAACCGATGCATCCGTTAGTAACCGCAGAAACATAATACCCTCACTTATGACTCAGTTTTCCTGCATACGAATAGTAAGTTGTTTATCTTTGATCGGACTTTTTCCTAGCCATTTGCTCATGAGTACAATGTTTATGTAATTTTTGTCTTTGTTTTGAGAAAGACAAGTTGATAGAATTGCGGGTTCAGACGACAATAAATGGCGCCTTCTGAAGAAGTGAGTTCATTTCTTTATCCTTTTAGTTGCATGTGTGCTACTCGAGAGGGTTGCACAAAAGATTGTGTAGTATGGATGGGGATTTGCAACAGAAGAGGCAAAGAGAGAAAGGAGCACAGACCAGAAAAAAAAGAAAAGGTAGGTAATAATTAGGAAGAAAAGAGGGAAAAGGCAAGTTTGTTAAAATTAGATTCCCTGAAAGAAGATGACATGCATGAAAAGTGGAAGGAGAGTGGAACTTTTGGTTTGTCTGGACGTGTAGAGGGAGATAAAAAGATGCAGTCTTTTATTTTTTGCAAGACAAATGGCATGTATTGTACCTTAAGCCTGCAACCTACGCATACTTTCCAAAAGCTTGGATATTCCATAAGGCCCAGCTCTCTTCTTTCATTAATCCCTAGGGCTAGGGTCTCTTCTTTCTTTTGCACTGTTGAATACACTAAGTTGTTCTAACAACGATTTGCTCAGTACTTTTTGTTTGGTAAAGGTCTACAAGTTTAACCAATGACGCTAATCAGTTCTACTTTTATGCGATTAATAAAGAGACAGCCCTTCATGCAGGATAAGGTTGTTCGACACTCGCCCTTTACAAAGTCCCTAAACAAGACACGCTAAAACAAATTCAACTTTATAGATATTGCAAAATCTGCGTACGACTAAGTATTTGTAAACTTCCGCCTCCTTAGATAGCAAACAGTCTCTAACTTATCTTTCATTATGATTATACATACTCCTTGCAAAGGATAATATTGTTAAAGAATCGATTTTTATCAAGACCTTAATCTGAAAAAACCAAGCATCATCGGCCAATAGTGGTGGGTCAGGAAAGCAGAAAAAATTTGTAAGATTTCATGATTTGAATGCTAACGTAGGTGAAGCAGCCAATCAAAGGGATATGTGTGTGTAGAATTGCACGGAAATTGATAAAGGAGAGACTCACGAACGTGGAAAAGAAGAACTCAGAGAATTGCAATACAAAACTTTCAAAGTTGCATCACATCTAGTATCATTTTCATGACCGTTGACATTTTGTTTTCATTTGCTCCTCTTTTCCTTTCGGCTTAGACCACCAATACGCCCCGGACCACCAACTCACTTGCACAAATACACATAGAGCATCATGCATACATTACGGGTTTTTACCCTTCTTTATGAAAAGGCTATTAATTATTTCTTTTTAAGTTTTATCGTTTTCTTTTCTTAGTACGTTCCATAAAGTGATTGTTGGAAATTGTTTATATATATATTCTTCCGTCTTGAGTAGAGTAGAGGAAGACTTGTCTGGAAATTGGCATAAATGCATGGCTGTTGCTCTGATCTCATTGGAAATTAAGGGACTACACTACACTTTAAACAATATTTATGTCACATGCAATAAGAAAATACGCTGATTCCTCAGGGATTAATTATTGGCTTAATTATTCAAAGGTTGTGTATTACTATATATTATAAAAAGAATTGTTTCTAAGCAACTTGCAACAACAGTAGTTGCTGACCTGATTTGTACTTGAATTCATGATATTTTGATTGGCCCAGTAGAAGAAATTAGGAGAAGAGTTCTATCAAGCTGACTGGATAATAATTCCACATGCCTGATCGACGGACAAGAGCTATATCTACCATTTTAGAGGATCTTAGAAGTCGATTTTGAAACGCAATCTTTTTTTTATTCCTTCTCTTCACCCGAATTTCATATCCCACTTCACTTGGGATGATCTTTTCCCCTGTATGTTAATGTAATGCATAGTAAATTCAAATCAAAACAGTATGAGGTATCGTACGTGGATATTTTTAAGTCCAGTGAGAATGACTAACCTTGATGCGTTAATTTCTGAATGAGCCAATGGTTCTTCGGCAATGAAAATTACAAACCTTTCCCTAAGATAGTCTAAGTACCTTTAGCTTTTTAGCTTTCTTATCATAAAAATTCAAACTCGAACACTATCTGAAGGTCCCTGTAATTTGTAGAAAAATTGATGACTCAAGTCTTGACTTTGGGAGGAAGAAAGAGATAAGTTGGAGGTCCTATGCTAAATGCGTCTCTACTTTGTCTCTATATAATTTGGAAGTCGGTTGTACAGATAGAAGGTTAGAAATTAAAGCATTAGGAAATAGACCTGAAAGAAAATGGATATGGACTCTCCTCACCGACTTGCTTACCTTATTGGCGTCTGTGTTATCTTTGTTTACAAGTGTTTGATCAAATAATCTGCGGTCTTCTTTCAAAAGAAAAGGTAGAGAGCTAGGCTTAATTGTATTGCATGCATCAAGTAGTATTTCTGTAAGGATTCTGAGACATTTTAGCTTTGATTAATTGAAATGTCAAAGGCTAACTCTAGTGGGGTTGATGCATCAAAAGCATTTTATGTAGGGGAGGGGACTAAAGATTTCAGATTTGATTTACTTTTGATCATAATAGGCTAATCATGGAGACAAGTTGTCTTTGTATGCCAATTTGGCACGTTCTTTCCATCGACAGTACAATAATTTAGAAGAGTTAAATGTTAGCCCCTAAAACCTAAAACCCCTTGCTATTCTCACGTCAGTTAATTCTAATACATGTGGAGATGGAGACGGGACAAAAGAGCAAAGGCATGAATTAAAAATCGTGAGATGAGATCAGAATGAGGTATACATAACTTATCTTTTTCATATTTCATATCCTCACAACAAAAATTACAAACACTGTCGGACCTTCCTCTCCCAAACTCGTCATCATCATAGTTTGGCCTCAAAGATAGAATCATTGTGATCATAACTGTCGCAAGTAAATCAAATGCAAAGGAAATTAACTTCCATCTGATATTAATTTATTAGAGAAACTAAGACATAATTAGAGGACGATACGATTAAACACTGTTTTTTAGTATCTCTGTGCCTTTGAAACAAGTGCAAATGCTACGTTTAGACTCTCATTTCTTGGGTTCTAGCAATCACCCCAAGCTTCGGAGGCAGGAGGCTGAGTGTATCCAAAACCGTGATGCTTCAACAGTGAGTGGTCTATCTCATTGTAATGCTGGAATCCTATTCCCCCCGTGCAATTTAGCACTTCCCTCAGGTTCAAGCTTACGTTGACATGACCCCTAACATTTGCACCCATTCCGTTTCCGTGAACACCTTGCTGGTTTTCACCAGCCTGCAGACCAAGAAAGTCCCTAGTCAAACGATCATTCTTCTGCCACATTGCCAGATTTCCCAGGTAAGAACCTTGCGAGATGTGACTAACCGAGTCAGCAACTTGATGACTTGCTGGTCCCAACTTGCCCATGTCTAACTGAGTCATGTGACTTTGACCCATAGCGCTTGTCTGAGTAGCACCAACAGTTGCGGCCTTTTGGAGGAGTGCAGTGGCTGACAAGTGGTGCGATGCTGCTGATGTGACAGCAGAGTGTGAGAAGTTCTGGAAGGGAGAAATCGCCGAACCCTTGTGCATGGTGGTCAACGGCGGTGGTGAATCTTGGAAGAGTGGCGTAGTATTATTCTGAAATGGGTGATTTTCGGGCTTGATGTGGACAATGTTTTGAGGATCATTAGGGTTTTGAGATTGATTCAAAGGAGAGAGTGAGATCTGATGGTTAGGGATAGAGAAGAGAGGAGGATGAATCTGGGAGGTTTGAAGAAGCAAAGTTTGAGCAGTTGGATTTGTTAAGATGAGTTGGTGAGCTGAGAGTCTTGCACTTTCTTCAGCCAATGCATCGCAGAAGGCTCTATGAGTTATGAAGCTATCCTTCCTGTAGACTCACAGAATGCACAAACAAAAGAAACCAAGTAGCATATTAGGAAACAAATCACCTTAAGATCATAAATACTAACTAGCCTATAATAAGAAGTAATTAACTCATCCATGAACAAGCAATATTCAAAATCATAACAAGGTAAAAAAAAAGGCTTGAAATACGTAACATATGAGGAAGAATTGAATTTGATAATGTTAATGTCTTTAATTCATCTTGCATCGATTATTAATTAGTAGAAAGGAAATCAAAGGTCGAAAGAATGAGATGGGGCATGCGGATTGGATAGATACATGATTACGATAAAGCAAGAAAGCACAAAAGTAGTATTATCTTCTTTGGTCAAACCTGAAGAGGGGGGAGAGAGAGAGGATTCATGCAAAAAATGCAGAAAGACAGTAGAGGGATAAATATCGAAAAATGAGCTCATGCATGAAACAAAGATACGGAATTGAGACCCCCAAACATGTGGTACTGATGAAGAAAATGAAAGCAGATGGGAGAGTATCAGATTTTTTGCAGATTTATTTGCTTTTCATGATGAAATAGTTCAGAGTCTGAGTGTGTTCCTGAGAGTAAAATTATGACAATGCTCCGTAAAAAATCACGGGTCTTACTTCAAGACAGCAAACTGTACAAAGCAGTTAAACTCATTTATTTGTTTCACTTTTTTTTCTTGTACAGGATCAGCTACCAGATGTATTCATCATTGCTTTAAGAATCAGGAATTTCAATTACTATGTACCCAAATGTGTAAACTTATGAAAAATGCATACATTGCATCAACTTTTTCTTTTTTCCAGGGAACAAAAGAAAGGGTTTATCTACTTCAATTTTAATTAGTCAGTCATTTAACTATAGGAAGCAAAAGGAGAAAGCATAAATTTTCTGTTGGGTTTGAAGAGACAGTAACAAAGAACAACATGTTATTATGTTGATTGTTCCTTTATCTCCTATCTGTTTTGTTCTTTTGGAATGTGAAGAACTGTCAGGATTCAGATTTTGGAGGTTATTGTTTCATTTAATGAAAGCGTCGACTGATACTCCTATTAGTGGCATTCATTTCTATGCAATCTGCCAACATCTTTGAGCTTCAGATTCCATGCAGAGCTTACATACACCTCCTGCATACAAACAACTACAAGACGAAACAGATTGAAGCAATCTACAAGTGAAAAATATTTGCCATGAACAGTGGAGGCCAAGATGATGAATTTTAAGTGACAAAGAAGGGCATAAGGAGACCACAATAAAGACAAATAATAGTAAGCGTTCATCAATTTTTGTTAAAAAAAAGGAGCTTAGAAAAGATCGCGAAAAAAGAACTGAAAAAATTAACCTGGAAAAAAGGGTTCCACAGTCACATCTGTACTCTCTTGTGCCGCAGGTTTTAGAATGAGCTTTCCAATCTGATTGAACTGCATAGATCTTTGAACACTTTTCGCATTTCCACTTCTTTTCGCCATGTTTTCGGCAGTAGTGCTTCTTGATACCAGTGAGGTCACCAAGGGCCCTAGAAGGATGATGGTGAACACATGATGGCTCAGGGCAAACATAAGCTCTCTTTCTAATGTCTTTGCTGTTTCTTTGCTTCAGCTTCCAAGGAAGGTTATGGCCTCTCCTGTGAAGTTGAAGATTTTGATCTCTTTGAAACCCCTTGTTGCAGATCTCACACACAAATCTATTCGTGGCCAGTAAGGTCCTTGGAGATAATGCTATCACTTCAGCATCTGGATCTGTAACCAGTACAATAAACATATAAAATCATCGTAAAATCTTGCTAGTACTAACTGAAATTCAAGATACTGAAAGAGAGATTACTGTGTGTTTGTAATTACCTGGGTTACCTGGCAAGCTTCTCTTCTTCTTGATCTTCTGTTGTAGTTGCTGGGGGGAGATGGTTGTTGAAACAACTGGACTTAGAGCACAAAAATCCTGCACTCTAGTACCAGAAGAAAGACTGGGTTCCTCAGACAAAGAAGTTGAGCTGGAAATAGCTGCAGAGAACATGCTTATGTAGAAGAAAAATCCAACGAAGAAAAACAAGAAAAAATGATATCTTTGTTTTGTTCGATATCTTTCCAAAAGTTTATAACACTTTGAACCTTAGAAGAAACAACAAGAAGTTTGATGAATAACTAATTCCAGGCCCGAAATATATCCCAGCTTTGGACAAAACTAAAAAAACCTTTGTTGATGAACAGTTGGCAGTGAAATATAGACAAAGAAAGGTATCATTTATTGGGTAGCAAAAGCAAAATCTCGTGAAGAGAAGATGATGATGACGATGATGACGGTTTATTCTCCAAGTCGCTATCTAGCCATGGATTGCTTGTCTGAGCAACTCTGAAACAAAATACAGATGTATCTCTTTCCAGCCTCTTTGTCTCTTTTTTTTTTATCTCTCTCCATCCATCTTAAAAACCACCTAAGAGTTTACCATGCAATCAAACCTAGAAAGACCAGACAATAAGATGGTTTTTGCCAAAAAATCGTCACACAGTCTTCACCACCCAAGTAACCTTCTCCTTTCTGTCTATATACGTCTGTACGAAGAACATGTGGAAAGAAAGAAAGATTAAGATAAATTATCAGTAGCTAGGTATTGAATATTATAGAGTGCAGAAAGTGATGATTACAGTGGCAGACCATGAAAGAGGATAGGAAAGAAACTTGAAATTACAAAGACTAAAATATTTCTTTTTTAAAGGCTAGTGAATCCAAAAAGAAAAGGAAATGGATAGCATGGCAATTCTAAAAGAAGAGAGAGAGAGAGAGAGCTAAGGACTCAGAAGAATCCTAACCCCACTTGATTCACTAACATTTTTTCCCACTCAATAATTTTTCTTTTAAATTCTTACTTTGGTACTTTCTGTCTTTTCTTTTGTTCCTGTTATAAAACACCCAAACCCTAAAAGGACCTTGATTTGAATGGAATGCTATCAAAAGGAGGCTTACTTCTTGCCAGATTAGCTTAGAACTCCCAAGAAGAATGAAAAGCTTAGAAGGTGATGAAAGGCAAAGAGCTAGCTAGGTAGAGATGGAGAGATGGTCCTTCTCAACCTTTTCTATTACCCTACAACCAACATGATTGTTGTATTGATTTGACTCTCTCAGCTTATACACTTGGCTTTCCAATACATATCAACCACTTAATTTCCATTAAACACTCAGTTTATTACCTTATTGTTGCAATTGTATTGTCAAAGAGATTAATGTCTTAAATTGGAGCCCCTTAGAGGGATACGTCAGTAAATGTTACCTACAATTATCTATACTTAGTATGCAGAAATAGCTTTTGTTTTATCTCTGTTAAGAGTAATGACCCATGACAACTGGAAATCCTCTTGAAATGTTTCAGGATAGAATTTAGCTTCCTCCTTGTATGCTCTTAATTAAACATAAACATTGACAGTCTTCTCTATGATACTTGGAAGATTTTTGGAATATTACATTTCTTTTTTTTTTTCAATTATTTCCGTTGAAGTTTCTATTTTTCACAACTTTCTGTCTGTATTTCTTTTGTAATTATTCTAAGCCGTACGTCCTAGTGCATTGTGAAAGTGCTGAAGCAAACCCCACCAAGAGGAGTTTGGAAGGTCTCCTCTCTTCTTTTGTTTCTCATTTATGGACATTTTCTTGGTTGCAAATCCAAATCTAAGGCCATGAAGAGATAGCACAAATTGACCTTCTTTTCGTCTTCATGATAGAAAACAAACATGCAGTGTTTACTTGAACTTGTTTACGATTAGGCGATTATGGTGGCTATAAGAAGCATTAGGAGCATAAAAACGAGGGGATTCTGTTTCTTTACACGGCACGCGTGGCCTAAAACATGCTAACTCAAGACAATAGCATCGACCATGCAAAAACCAATACATAAATAAGCGTATGTAAGGTATAGGACCCATTTCATCATTTGGATATAATTGAGTGCTACTGTTGATGATACTCTGGAGAATCCTATGTGAGTTTTCTTTTGATGTAAAAAACACTTTTGAATCAATTTGGCTTACGAGTGAGATTCATTTTGCTACCTTTTCTTTTGGGATGAGATGAGGTTTAACGTTGGTTGATTCATCATCGTCCTAGTTCAAAGGATTAAAAATTTAATAAAAGTGTTGTGCCTAAGTAAACAGTTTAACACCTTTTTCACGTTTGAAATTTTGGTGACTAAAGCATAACTGATCATTGAATTCATAGGTTTATGATACTACATGCATCTTCTCAAAAGAAATTAAAAAAAAAAAAGGCATTAACCCAGATTACGTCGGTGAAGTTCTATCAGCATAATGGAATCTCCTGGTAACAGTGAAAAGAAAGTACTCTTAGCGGTCGTTTGGTTTCATTTCTATTTTTCTGTTGTTGTTTTTGATTTCTGTTTTCTGTTTTTGATTTCTGTTTTTTTCCTTAAAAAAACAAAAATCTGTTTGGTTGAGATTTGTAATATAAAAACTGAAAACAAAAACTTGTTTGGTTAAGATTTTTAATAAAAAACTGAAAACAAAAATTTGTTTGAAAACTGAAAACAAAAACTTGTTTGGTTAAGATTTTTAATAAAAAACTGAAAACAAAAATTTGTTTGATTTTATTAACATGTTTCTATTTTTGTAATTATACTATT
>JANZLX010000004.1:12705052-12718133 GCA_025531955.1 Erythroxylum orinocense | reverse complement strand
AATTTGTATATTGAATTGAGATGAATATGAATGGGATTGATTCTGAGTATGGAATATGGATTGAGAATTATGAAAGTTTTTTAGGTATAGAATTGCGTTTGAATGTGTTTGGATTCCGGACGGAAAGTCCGATGATTTTGAGTTTTGTTTGGGATTATAGAAGTGTGTTTAATCATTTGCAGATTTTGGGATTTTTATAATGCAGCCGTTATGCTGCCTAAATTTTTATGGCGAATAAAGAATAAGAATAAGAATTGTTTAAGATGATATTAGGATATTGCATGTATAAGAAGTTTTTTTTATGAATTGAGTTTTGCATGAGGATGAATTTCCAAAAGGGAAATTGTATGGATTGGTTTTGATTTGAATAAAATTGAAGAAAGATGAAAAGGAATAAATATTATGAGAAAGAAAAAAAATACCGGATTTCGGATTGGTTTATTCTTAGGGTTTCCAACGTAACACGCGAGGATTTTCGAAATTTTTGTTACCCGGATGTTGGACATTAGTTTCGGTTCTTTTGAACCGTTTGCTTGCTTCGTCTTCGATTTGCTTCCGATTAGTTTCGCTTCGCGATCTGTTCCTTCGATTTTCGCTTTCGGTTTTGTTATCCGATTTTTCGATTCGATTCGTTGTGATTCGATATTTTCACTTTGTATGTCTCTTTCGTTTGGTTTTGAAATCCGTTTGATTCATTCCGCCACTTTGTTTTCGTTTTCATTTTTCGTTCTTATCCGGTTGGGGTCCGGTTCCGAGATCGAGTCCCAACACCCTACCTCAACCCTTTAGGTCCCTTAAAGGTATTGGTGGGCTTCTCATTTATTAGAATACCAAAAGAAGTAGAAGTTATATATACCTCAATCCATTTTATGAACTAGTGAGGGAACTTCAGGAATTTCAATAGTTGCAGTAGGAAACTCCAATTTACATAGTCAAAAGCCTTGTGAAAATCCACTTTGATGAGATAATTTTTTAAAGATTTTTTTAGTTAAGTACCCTTTTAATACTCCTGGACAATCAGGATGTTACCTCCTATTAGTTTATTTCCCATCAATGCTCTTTGGTTGTCATTAATGGTGAAATTAAGGACATAAATAATTCTATTTGCTAGTAAATTTGAAGTAATTTTGATCATACAAGAAATAGGTTTGATCTCCCCAAAAGTAGCTAGGTTGGTACTTTAGGGACTAAGGTGATGAAATTTTTGTTAATCTCTTTGAGTAACTCCTCACTAGAGAAGAAATCCTGATCTGCCTCCACAATAGTAGGCCCAATAATATTCCAAAATTTTTGGAAGAAATGTTCATTATTTAGGCCATTAGGATCAGGAGATTTTAAGGGATTCATTTGAAATACAATAATTTTTATTTCCTCCACCATCACTAGACTAACAAGATTATTTGCTTCACCTAGGGGATACATTGCTCAAGAAAGAGGAAATGACTTACCTACTGTAGTAAAGTTCCCTTGTACACCAAATAATGCTTTAGAGTATTTCACAGCCTCCTTATACATCTCCGCAGTATTTGTAATCCTTCTACCATCCTCATTAATGATAAAGGTAATTGTATTGGTGTTTATCCTAGTCATCATTAAGTTTAAAAAATTTAGTACATTTATCACCTTTTTTTCAGCTAGTTGATTCTAGCTCTTTGCATGATGATTGATTCATGATCATATACAACCTGAAGATAGTTGCTTAGCTTTTGCCTTTCTTTCTCTATCAGTATACTGTATCCTGGGTTAAGGTACATAATATTTTAGGTTTTGCTTAGCTCTTCCTTTCATTTCTCAAGCTTCTTTCTAATATCACACCCCTCTTTAGCATTAATTTTCTTCAGTTCCTCTTTAATGACCTTCATTCTTTGGATATAGATAAATTGTATGCTATCCTAAATCTTAGTTCCAACCCTTTTCTTACAGCTTCTTGGAAACCTTCTTTTTCTATTAAGAAATGTTTAAATCTAAGGGGTCCTCTTATAGACTTTGAGGAATAGTTATCAATTTTAATGGGGGAGTGATCGAAGAAAAATGGGTTCATAAACGTAGTTATACTATCAAGAAATTATAAAAGGTAGTCAGTGTTTACTAGAGACTTGTCCAATTTCTTCCTTATATCCCTAAGATTGCCTTGTTTATTGCTCAAGATAAATTTGTTCCCTTCATATTTGAAGTCTACAAGCTCGAGATCTTCAACACATTCTAGAAAATCCATACTATAATTTTTTGGCTATAGTCACCTTCTGCTTCTGATTTGTATAGGGTAGCATTGAAATCCTCATATAACATCCAATACCTATTCCAAATTCCCTTCTAGCTCTTTAGGTTATTCCAAAGATCGTTCTTTTAGAAAGGAGTGTTAAAAAGCATAGATAAAAGACATGAGAAAAGTAACCCCTTCCTTAGGGAATTTGACCCTGGTATGAATTACTTGCTCATTAGTCTCCAAAACCTCTAACTCCATCAAATCCATATTACAAAAAATTATTCTTTTACCTAAGGAATGAAGGTTGTGGTTTGATATGGTGCTCTATTGGAAGCCAAAAGCACAAAACTTACCAAGTTGTCCAGCTTGATTTTGGTTTCTAAGAGGCAAAAAATATCTGGCTTTTCCACATAAACAAAGTCCTTTACAACATTCCACTTAATGGGACAATTGATTCCTCTGACGTTCTAAGTAATGATGAGCATTAAAAATGTTTTTACCTTTGGAGCGCTTCTTGCTACTCCTTGTGTTCTTTCTCCTTTTAACCTCCTCTAAATTTTCATCTGTGTCTTATTCTTCCTTATCTAGAACTGTAGGACTATTTTTAATCAAGTAAGGATCACCAAGGTTGTACCCTTCAGTATTTGTCCGACTCATCTGGGAATCCACAACTAGTTATTATCAATTTGTTCCTCTACAAGAGTGTCCCCCTTTGGACTTTCCAGAATTTCATTTTCCTTTTGGCATGTCCTAATATATATCCATTCTTATACATAAACGGGGATAACCTATCCTTTTCCTTCTAGTCGTATTATCATCCATACAGAGAGGGGTATCAAAATAGCTAGCTAACATGCTTTAACCTTTAATAGTCCAGTATTCTAGAGCGACGTTATTAATGTTTATCTAGAGAGGTATTTGCTTAATCCTTACTTGTTCTACTTGTGCTGCAAGTTGCTAGGCTTGTAAGAAGAGGAGTTGTTGGAGCACATGTTAAGGCTCTTCCTCCACAATTTTGATAGTTAGGGAGTTGAAAGTGGATAGTGAGAGCTTATTCTCAATAAGAAATACATCATTTAGCCCTCTACTCTTCCACTGAGAAGGGGCCCACTTCTACACCACTAGGAACAAGAGTCTTTTCTCCATGAAGAAACCTATCAACGTTGACTCCCAACTTTTAGCCTCTGTTTTAAGGTGTCCAAATCAGGAGCTACAATAGTTCTCCCTCCAATATGTGACATGGGGTAGTAGTGCGAGGAAAGGTTTGAGTTGTTGCATACTACCTGCCTCCAAGTCTTCCTTTGTTTGGATGGATCCCTAAAATTTGCAGAACTCTTTCCAGCATTTCAGAGATTTTGATCAATATTTGGATTTGGATTGGTGGGGATATTACATGATAAAGAGGGGTTAACGGATCATAACAAGCACATAGAATCGCTTGAAACAATTGAGGGGGGATGGTGGGTCTGAGGGTGGTTAGAGTGGGGGACTTGCTCAGGATTTGGAAGGGGAATGAAGGTGAGCTGGGATAGTTGGTGTAGAGGAGGAATTAAGGGAGGAAGAAGCTAAGGAGGGGGTTTTTGGTAGGTGAGGGTAGAGAAGAGAAATTTTATGAGTCTATTTAAAAAACAAAGGGTGAGTAGGTGGGTAGGTATGGATTTGACAAAGGTAATTTTCCATATAAGGAAAGGGGTTTGGAGGGTGGGAAGAAATTTACAATTTGAAGACTATAATGTCCCCAAAATTTAGAGACCAAGTTGAGATGTTGGATTTGGGAGGGAAATAACATAAATTAAGGATAGAGAAAGATGATATGGCAAGTTTCAAGAGGAGAAGAAGTTGTTTTCAAGATAAAAGACAAGCAAGGCAAGTAGAGCCTAGAAGCAATATGTAGCGAAAATCCAAATGATAGAATACATTTTACCCACTGTAGCTAGGAAGCTGTACAAAAAAGTGAGAAGATTCCATGATGTCTAGTGCTTCCTTACACTACGTTACATACTTTGGGTTAACTCAACCTCAGTTTTTATACATGTATGATGTATCAGATTATCAAAAAATGATAATTTTAAAGAGTCCAGCTATAAAATTTTCTATTCGTATTATAAATTTAATAATTAATTATATAAAATAAATAATTAGTATGATATTTTTAAATTAAATTTATTATAATTTGATCTTTTCTCAAATTTGAAATTTAATAAATCTCATTAATGATTTTATTGCATATTTTTTTTTAGATTTCATGGTTTTAGTAATTCTTTACGTGTAATAAATTCTTTTATTATATTATTCTCGAAACTGATTATCCATGAGATCCTGTGTACAGTAATTTCTTCTAAAACCAAGGATATTATTTCAAATCTTATTAAGGTGACTAGAGAAAATTAAAATTTTCCGTTAATTTAATGTAATTTTGTTTGAATAAATACATGTTCATTAAATTATAAATACACTTGAATTAATTCATATTCATTTAATAATTTTATTAAATTTATAATATTAGTTTTTGAAGATTTTATTGCACGCTTTCCTCGTCCAATTTAGACTTCCGATCTTCATATAGAAGTTACGAGGGATCATGACAAAACCTTAGATTTTAACAAGCTGGTGTCATAAACCAGTAGAGCTTTTCTTGAATCCTTTGAGCATGTTCAAGTACAAGCAAAAAAATGCACAAAGAAAAGCGAGTGAAGCTGCAGAATTTAGATCAACTGAAAGTGTTTAGCAATTCGCAAAAACTATATAGCAGCATACACTGTAAGGCCTATGACGTTTCAAGAAAACTTGCTACCAAATACCTAATCATCCAAGTTTAAACATACACTCTGCAAGAGAAACCTTTGTTTATTTTACGATTCTAATTACAATTAGGATACATATGAAAGATCAGCAACAAAAACAAATATGTCTACAAAGAAAGAATCGACAAAACTGGAACCGACATGGTTAGGGACATCTAATTGAGGTTCAGCAACATCTTTGTCCATTTCAACTGCTTCTCAACAATCTACATTCGTTTGAAAATCCAAAAAATATATTACCATGAATTCAAAAGCACAAAAAACGGTTGGGAAAAAAAATAAAAACCTTGAGACAGATCATGATACAGACTATCAGATTCAGTCTAAGCCCTGCACCAACCTAACAAAGATAAAAAGAGAAAGTAAGTGTGGACAAATAATGACAATGGAAACACAAGGGTTAGAAATCTTTTCCAGAGCTAAACTTCCGGGCAACTCCTCTTACTCATCTATCCTGCCAATAGTAAGAAACCAGATGAAAATTCAAACAATCCCAACAACACAATATATTAGCACTGACTATGTCTTCTTTAAAGATGATAAAAACTTCATCCTCAGGGCAGAAATTCTGAATTTGATGGTGTTCGGATTCCGTGTTTTAGTTAGGACATGAGTCTACATAACCCAACCGCGCTGCCAATGTATTGACATCTTCATCTTCACCGACCGGATCACTTTCACTCAGCAATTCATCCCAAAACCCATCATCAAGTTCTCTGTCTACACACTCTGCTTTCCTTAACCTACCATACCCTTGCATTTCCAATGCAAGTGCTTCAAGCTCGGACACTTCAAAGCCATAATCTCCAAACTCTAAAGCTTCAACCTTTATGGTATTTGGACTCTGCCCTCGACGGCTTGATTCTGCACCACCAACACTACTAGGCCCTTGATCAACTGGTCTTCTTCGCTTGTTAGTCGCGTCTTCTAGTTCCATTCTCTTCTTCTTCTGTTGGATAAGTTGTTGCAAAAAGGCAGGGTTTTGGATAGCTCTAGCTAAAAAGTGCACCATTTGTTGTTGCTTTACTTCTGTCCCTTGTAACCTTTGTTCCAGAGCTTGAACATAGTCATTAGTACTTTGTTGTTGTTGTCTAAGCTTCACCAATTCCATCATCAGAACCTGCTTGTCGCGCTTCAGTTGATCGACTGCTTGATCCAGTTCTACACGGCCAACTTCAACACATTCGTCAAGAGCTTGATGTTGAGGGAGAGGATGAGAAGTTGCCTTTCTTCTCCTGATGTTTCTCAGAAGACGCTTTTCACCTCTTAGAAATCCTTCATTGGCAAATTCCCACCTGTCATGGTCAATCTTCCTAAAGCCCTGCAAGAAATGAAACCAAGATTGATATTTGCTACATGTATACACTAACCCATTGCCAAATCTGGGACCGACTGGGTTTTTTATTAACCTGAGTTAGTGAGCGTGACAGACTAATCTAAGCATTCTTCTTGAAGTTGATGAAGGGAGCATTGAGGTATGCTGAATATTTAATTTCTAGCCTTCCATTCCTTCACCCGCTAGATATTAAAAAGAACCACTGGAGTTGAAAATAAAAAGCACCAGAGAGATGAGAAAATGTATTAGAAATTGGCCTCTTCCATGGGAGGCACTCCTCATCCTCAGACGAAAATATAAAATAGAAAAAATGGATAGTGGCTCCCAATAAATTTCGTGGGTGAAATTCTGTAACTTCTAGAAAGGAACGAAGGCTTTTGATTGGTGAAAGATCAAAGCATTCCTGACGATAGGAAGGGCAAGTATCTGAAACAAATTAGATGCATCAATTCATAATACTTACGTATGTGTTAAGCTGCCTGACAAAGCCGGAGAAGTTATTATGCTTGAAGTATCGGGGCAATAGGTTGGTGGAGAAGGAATTAGGATCCCACACAACAAAGCTTAAACCTCCTCTGTTCCATGAAACAATATGATTAGTAACTGGATCATCAACCATGTCATAGGTCTTGGTCAAAAATGGAGGTGGTCCAGTGTCATGAAGACCTTCCATTGGCTTCGGCGGTGGCATCCATATCTGTGACTCATCACTGGACTGCGATGAGCTTGATCCTGTGAATTCTTCCTTCACTGTGAAGAAAGGATTCATCTTTAACTGTGTAAAAACAATCACATATAAACCCTGTACCTACTTTGACGATATATATAAAATCGAACCTAAAGGTCTTATAGACTTTATTCCAATTACTGGAGACTGATATAGGCGGATCCTTTGGAAATCTTTAAGAGCAAGAATAGGAGGAAGGATTGCAGTGGCCGTAGAGGGTGGGAGTGGGACTATTGCTCTAAAAGAAATGAAACATAAGGGAAAGTTGGAATAACTAAACTCCGAAGACGATCCATATCAGTCCATCTTTATAACTAGAAAAAGATGACAAAAGTTGAATTTCAGATTTTCACTCTTCAATTTCTTCTTTAGGAAAGTCGTTTTTGCCGTTAACTGGTCGGCTGTCACTTGTCATAAAACAAGAGGGTACATCTACTAGATATTAAGTTTCTTTAAATAGATTTAACGGAGATCTTTTTCCTCCCTTTGTTATAAACAGAAAGTTCCGGACTCTTCTATTTGCATTTGGCAAGAACTGCAGGGAAACGCGTGTGTGTGGTCTTGTAGGAAACTTCTGGAACTTCCATAGTGAACTGAGGATTGAAATCAAATTAATAAAAAATTAGAAAGAGTTTTTATGGCACACGTAGATTCCAGCAATTTGATTGGCGGGATAGTGGGGTTGACTTACAAACCGCATAATTGGGTAATGCCAATGAAAAGAAGAAATAATTGGTGATTTAAGGCTACCTCAAAAATTGTGTCGGACAAGATAAGGAGGTGATTCACGAACAGGAGACGTGGGCTGTTTTGATTGGATAAAAGGAAGGGCCATGTAGGATGGTTAGGAATGCCAGAATCAAGAAATGGCCCTTTGTATTCCTTGACTCTCCACCAACTTGCTGGCGTTTTAAGTACCATTGCTTGCAGCTTCAAAAGGGACCCCGTTTTTCATTTTTAGGGGGCAAAAAACACCAAAATCTTGAGGGACCATGCTCGTCTGAAAAAAACCAATTATAGCTTACCAAATCGAGTTTTTTTGCATTCTTCTCGAAGGTGCTAGATTTTATGGGGTGGATTATCTCAAACTATTGGCACAAAATATCTTGGAGCAAAGATAACTATCCAGTTGCGTTCTTTTACTTTTCTTACCTTCGTTGTCTTATTATTTTGGACTTGTTCCAGTCAGATTGAAAATATCTTGCAAGTAATCTGAGTTTGAGTATCGGATGACGACCACGTAAAGGGGGATGAGATGAGGGTATCCAATGATTTGGTCCCAACAATTTTCAGTACCTGTCAAACAAATGCTAAATTTCTACCAGGGGTTTTGACTACTAAGACCAGCGAGCGACACGCTTCAATCCTATTCCTAGGTCAGGCGAGCATGTTTCCTTAAAGCAAACTGAGGGAGTGTTTCCAACAGTTGCCAGTTGGCATCCTCAGTAAACAAGGTTGCAGTACACGTTAGAAAGAAAAAGAAGTGAATTTTATGTTTCGATTCATTAATGCCTTGTTTATCATCGGAGTCTGCCTCGTCGGATCTTCTTCTTGTCTAAAGTACGATATCAGTCAGTAGACTCAGTACACGAAGCCTACACCACCACCACGATTCAACAACTTATTTTATCGAAAGGGAAGCATCAGAAGTGGGGCTCCAGAGTCCAGAGATATAAATAAAGTAAACGAGTTACAGATATGGCTTATAATATTTAGAAAGTTGTATATCTGGCACTTGACGTGTTGAGACCTCATTCACTTACCAAATCAACAAAGAGAGCAACTTATAAATAAATTAATTTAAAAAAGGAAGATGTAACTTCAGATATTGACGGGAGGAGAGCAAGAAAGATTTTGAGAATAATCTTATTCTTGGAAGTAAACAAAAAGAAGTGGCAATTGACTTTTTAGTAGATACTTAGGACTTGATCCAAATCAAAAAGAAGTGGCAATTGACTCTTTCGTAGATATTTAGGACTTGATCCAAATCCAAGTAGTACAGATGTCGCACATACAGCGTGAAAGTATGGAAATGATGGGGACATGCTTGGACTGCCCTGTGACGTCACTAGAAAATTGCGACACATTTTGGTGAAGTTCTAGGGGAACCATCCTTCTACACTTCTATTGTACTTTTCTACACATTCTAGGTTCCAAATACGAAAGCCAATGTAACGTACGAAACGGTAATTCCTAATATTTACAAATTCAAATTTAATATTAAATTAATAAGAGAAGAATTTTAAATTTAAATATTCGACACTGATATATAATGAATTAAAAGTAAAAATTATAAAATGTTAATAGTTTATTTTAACATTAATCAAAGAGTAGAAAATAACATAATACCAAGAGTAATTTTCCAAAAAAAAAAAACACACACTCACGCGTAATACCAATAACATGGTTCTATCATAAATTCATTTCTAGGGTTGTCACATGATGTTATGACTATAATTCTTCTGAGTATTTTGTTTGAGTATCTCGAACTTTTATCCGTAACTGGTAGGGACAACCGATTTACTAGATGTTTCGACACGACAAGGTGAAACACAAAATCAAAAGTACAAAAACCAAAAGCATGGGCTATCATAAATTCGTCTCTACGAGTATCATATGCCCACATTAACTTGTCATTCCAAAAGGGATCATCGCATAATGCTATGATTATAATTCTTCTAAGCATTTCATTTGGGCATCTCGTACTTTTATCAGTATTAGTATGAATGACCAATCTAGCAACGTGAGTGGAACTATCTTTGCTTTCTTCAACAAATGTTGAGAATTGTTAGTTTATACCCTTCAGCCAATCGATTGGTTATAGTTTAGTGAAATAATTTCTTAAAGGCACATTTTTATCTTATTTATATTCAGAAGTATATGATAAAGCCTATCAGATAAAAATACATTGCAAACAAAATTATGATGAGATCCTAATTATAAAATTCATATTACATTTATGTGTTATTTATAAATTGTTCCTAGTTATTGTTCTATTGAAATTGGACATTAGTAAAGGGTAAAAATATTAGCACATATTATGTTTCCTCCTTATGAAGGAAGGAGTTGATATTATAATTTAAATTATGGAGACACTTAAAAACAACTATATGGATACTTGTTCGAGAACAAGTTCATCGAAATGTCATATGAGAATTTGATATGTGCTTAATTGATTATACATTTACTCCTTAACACTTAGTGATTGATGCTATGCAATGTTTAAGAAACTCATTTTGGTTTATATTTGGTTTTAGGTACAAATTTGAAATTCAAGAGCTATAATAAGTTAAAAGCACATTCTTTGAGCCATCATCTTGATGTTTAAACTCATTTGTCTTTATGGAATAAGAAGGAGATGAATTAACGTGAAGATGAGACAAGAACATGAACATTTCAACGTGACCTGTAAGATGCACCACCGTGCATCTAGGTGACTAGAGATTTTTTTGTTTGCACGACCATTCTAGTATTTGCGAATAAGGCATGTTTATTAATTTGCATGGTTGCATGTGCAGTCATGCATCCAACCGTACATAAGCCCAAAAACCTAGTTTTTGATATAAATTGATATTTTGAGCGGCCAAAAAGGGAGGAATGGTTTTTGGAACACGAAAAGGGGCAAAAACATCACTTCTTTGGGATCTATGGAGGGCTAATCTTCCTTCTTCCAATTCGAAGGTGAAATTGAAGCCAAGGATCACATTTGAGCATCTCTTCATTGTGTACTACTGAATCTCTTTCTATAAGGATTGTTTCTGTTATTCTTTGCTTATTGATTTGGGTATTTGTGTAAGGATGGTTTGAATGCTTCTATTAGATTGTTTTTATATAAACTCATTGCTAAAATCTCAAATTCAATACATAATAGTTATGCTTTGAATTCATTTGTAACAACTAATGGTGTTGAATCATTAGAGATAACGTTACAAAGTTTAAATGACCCGAGCTTGTCTAGTTGTTTCCTAGATTAATCTATTTTCCTTATTCGTAATGCAACTGTCCTACTAAATCCAGAGAGCTTGTTCTAGGTTGCTCGATAGCTAGGTTTAGTTAAAGCACTTATTTTGATTAAACACGACCTAAAAGAAAATCGTGGATAACAAAGCTTATTGTTAGTCCACGATTTATAGTTTCTAAGGGAGGTGTGAAAATAACAAGACAATGAAGCATGATTATTTGTGTGTATGCTAAGATTGAGCCAATAACTATATTCCAAAATCATTAATCAATTTTCTACTTTTATTGTTGCTTAATTTGATTTACCTCCATTAGATTAATTTTACTTTGTTTTGTTATTTAAAACCAACCAAACCCCCTAAATTTAATTTATTGTTTACAAATAAATATAATTTAAAAAAATGATTTGATTTAATCTCTGTAGGATCGACCTAGACTTATCACTAGTTATAGTTTTAAGTTTAGTTATTTTTGATGTGGTGTTACGACATACTGTCAGAATTCTATTTGGAACGTTACTTATATGTCTATAGAAATTCTTATCATGATCATTATATAAGTGATCCTTTAACTTGTGATTTTCAAAGTTTCTCATATAGGGATTGTTATGTTTCAATACTACTTATTGTCACTAAAGGTGTGGATGCTCCTTGGTGGATGGAGAATAGCATCTAAATGGCGATGTGTCTAGAGAAGTTGAAGTCAGAGGGAAAATGCTAATAGAGGAATGATGATAGGTGGAAGCTATAACTTGTGTAGATGGCTAGCGATTGAGGTTGGCATAATAGCAAAGGCAGGTGATTAGTGTGGCTAGGGTATCAACATTACTTAATGTAGAAGATGAGGGGCGTTAGACGCTTGAATAGATTTTGTCTTGTTTGGTTATGTTAGACCCCTAAGTTTCAGAGCACTTCTCAGCTACCTTTGCGAAAGGCCTTAGGTGGAAGGTTAGCTGGATTCACGCATGAGGAAGGCATGTGAAAACACTAAGGCAAATGTGGGAGAGTGGGATCGGACTTGGTACGAATTTTGGTAGAGTCTCGGACCTTGTGGAGATTGACTCGACTTCAGGCTAGGACTTGACGGACAAAGGACTTAGCCATGTTCGGATGAACGGACCACGACTAACGGATTTGTTGTGGGAAGCATTGGATCATGCCAATTTGCTACGTGGGCTTCGGCGAGATCACACTGCATCATCAGCGGATAGAGATCAAGGGGAGATCTTGAATGATGTGGCGATGACGAGGAGTTAGAGTTACAGTGGAACAAAACATCTGAAGACAGTGAAGTTCTTCGAGGACACGGATATTAGTTTCTTAGTTGAATGTAAACTTTATCTTGTTGTTATCTTATCTTATCAGTTAGAGTCCTATTTAGACGGGGGTGTCGTCTAATTGGTAAACGTGATGTAATCTGATAAGGATAAGGATAAGGATAAGGATAAGGATAGACATGATCTTAGCACGATCTTAGGCAGTTTATGTTAAGTCAAAATGACTTTACGTTAATGATTTTGATGAGGAACAAATAATAAAGATACAAAAGCAGACGAAAACTACAATGAAAAGCAGACGGAAGCAAAATGAAAAGCAGACGGAAGCTAAAATGAAAAGCAGACGGAAGCCAAAATGAAAAGCAGACGGAAGCAAATTGAAAAGAAGACGGAAGCTAAAATGAAAAGCAGACGGAAGCTAAAATGAAAAGCAGACGGAAGCAAAATGAAAAGCAGACAGAAGACGCGAAGGAAAAACAGACGAAAGAAAGCAGACGAAAGAAGCAAAGCACGTAAGATGACGAATCAGTCTGAGTTAATAACAGAACTTAACTAAATAACTGATTCTTGAAAGATCAAGAAATAAGAATCAAGAAGCAGTTTAAGATGAAGGCTACAAATATGAGTTGGACTCGAAGACTGCAGAAGTTAGCAAAATTAAAAAGCTTAGTAATTTTTGAGAGAAATTATTGTGAGAAAAGTCTAGAGCTATTTTTCTGTAACAAAGCTCAAATTATCTTTCAGTTGAAAGAAGTGCAGATAGCCTGAAGAG